>BQNB010006281.1:0-98239 GCA_026074375.1 Tanacetum coccineum
GAAATGGTGCCTAATAGCAATGTGCTTTGTTTTGGAATGATATACTGGATTCTTTACAATGCAAAGGGTGTTGTTCTTTCTCTCAGCAACTCCATTTTGTTGTGGAGTTCTTGCATTACTATATTCCCTCTTGATCCCCTTTGACCCACAGAATTCAATTACATCCCTGTTCTTAAATTCTGTACCATTATCACATCTAATAGTTTTAACTTTTTGATTCAATTGGTTCTCTATCTGTCTTATAAAGTCCTTCAAGATTCCACTTAAGAAAAACACCCAACTAAACCTGCGAAAATCATCAGTTATTACAAGGCAATAGGTCTTATGGTTTAAACTCCTTACAGATGTAGGTCCAAACAAATCCATATGAAGAAGTTGTAAGGAGTGACTGTTAGGATCACATAATTGGACCCGAACAAAGAAGCTTCGGTCACTCGAAGATGCAAGACAAAAGTCTAGCTCGAAAGAGACCAAGCAACACAAGTGTGGTCATTTTGAAAAAGCTAGAAGGTAAACCTCTTACAAGATTTCCCTTTACAAGTTTGTTTAGATTCTTGAAATTAACATGCCTCGCAACCTCCTATGCCATTTGTTAGATTCATAGTGTACCTTTGCAATTAAACAAGCCAAACCTCCTGAAGGAACAATGTTCTCTAAATTGAAACTGTACATGTTTATTTTGTCTAAGGGAATTAAGTAATACTTGATTTTCATCAGGTAACATAAAACTCTAAGACAAAACAAGACTTCAGAGTCAGTAAACAGAAACTTGTGTGTGTGTGTGTTTTTTTATTTTTTTTTTTTTTTTTTCCTTGTTCTTTATGTCACACAAAAACTAATGATTAGCAAAATTTGTGACACAAGAAAAAGAGATGAAATGCTGGAAGTTTCTTTACAAAGCATACATCCTCAAAATCTAACCTACCCGTTTTAATTTTACCTTTACCAGTGATATAACCTTTACTACCTCCAAAAGCAACAGGGCCACCATTAAAGTCTTGAAATTCAGCAAGGTAGGCCTTGTTCCCAGTCATGTGCCTGGAACATCCACTATCAACAATTCCTTTATTCTTTAGAGCTCTATGTGGATAATCCTGCACATTAAAAGAAAGAGATTACATTCTCATTAGGGGACCCAAGCCTATTTGGGCTGAGTCTGCCATGTGGGATCTTTGAAAGTGTAACAATTATTCTAAACTGTATCCACCATTGTATTTGGAATCCACCATGGTATCCTTTGTTGGTCTCCAATACAAACTGGCTGAGGGTATAACAGCAGTTTCCCTTTTCCCCCCAACAGTACTAACTGCATTTACCTTAGCAGTATTAAGTTTTTGATTTGAAAAATCTGTTCTTCTAAGTACTGTTGTCTTTTTGAAAGGCCTTTTTGGTGAATGAGTTTTGTGAAAAACATTTTCTGATCTAACTCTATGCACAATTGGCTTAACAGTATTAACTTTCATGGCAGTACTAGTTAGTACTGTCTGTTTGTTAACACTTTGCCTAGTAGTACTATAATTTTTAGTACTGCTGGCTCTAGCAGTACTAACTAGGTGTAAGTCAGCTTTTCTTGCCATCCTTTTCTCATGAAAATCACAATCTCTAATCAAATGATTAAGACTACCACATACAAAACATGCTCTTACAGCAAACCCATGCCCCAATTCTTTCTTATCAACTTTAGGTTTTTGACTATGTGTGTTTTGACTTTTAACATTTTCCCTAGGAGTTTTTACTTGCTGGTTAGCAAAACTAGGTGTTTCTTGTTGTTTTGTTGGTATATACACACATTCATCATCACTATCTGATTCATACTCCTCAATGATAGGAGCATCAGACCAGACCTTAGGTTGACTTTCTACATTAGATTCAATGACAACTGGTTCAGACACTAATTCAGAGGGTTCTGTACTAATGTTAGATTCACAGGTATCACATTCACTTGATTGGGATTCAGATTCACTAGGTTGAGTCTGTTTTGGACCATATGTAAACTGAGAGTAATCTATTTCAATTTCAGGTCCAGTGGGCATATAATTCCCTGTCATGGGTGGGGGTACAACATGCATTCCTTCTGCAAACCTATCATTCATAGGTTGATTTTCAAAATCACTTTCCTTACTCTTAAACACACTTTGTAAAACTTCATTTTCATAACTCAAAATGCCATTATATCTGTGATCCCCATACCCAAGCCCAAACTTATCATTAGCACTCATTTGGGTATTTAGCAGTTTACTAAGATTCTTAGAAGAATTTTGCCATTTTTCTACTTTAGCCTTTAAATCTTCCTTTTCTTTTTGAGCTTCTGCTAATAATTTCTTATGGTATGTGAGAACATCTGTTTTATCATCTAAATCTATTTTCATAAACTTTATCTTTTGTTCATACCAAAGTTGTCCTTGTTGATGAGCAACTAACTGTGCTTCAACTTTCTTAAGACCTTGAGAATATGCCTTTATTTCAATGCTTGCATCACTAAGTTGTTCTCTTTGAGCATCATAGAGTTTTTTAAGATTAGCATAAGACTCTTTACACTTAGTAGAACAAGAAATTACCTCTGTGTCTGAGTCTGAGCTATTGCAAGCCATCAAAGCATAATCTTCATCTTCTGAATGAGTTGTCCAATCCACACCTTCTCCATCAACTGTCACCAATGCCTTAGAATCCTCCTTTTGTCCAGTTCTGCTCCCATCCTTGTTTCCAGAATTCCATGCATCCCTCCTCCTGTTATCTTGAGTTCCCTTGAATCTACACTCTCTAGCAAAATGACCTGTTTTGTGGCAATTGTAGCATTCCACTTTGGTTTTATCAAAGCCAACAGCCTCTTTTGCATCAAATTGTAGCTTTCTACCAGTCTTCTTGTAAAACTTTTTCATTCTCATTGAGATCATGGCCACTTGCCACTTCAAGTCCATTTCTTCAAGGTCATATTCATCAATCTGTTCTAAGTCCTCATGATCCAGTTGAGGGCAGCTAGATTGATTTGCAAGAAGTGAGTATGATGAAGTTTGTTCATACTTAGTGTTTTGACCAGAAAGATTAGAAAGATTGGGAACACAAATAAGCCCAATGGTACTAACATCATTTGTATGCTGATGTTTTCAGAGACAAAGGCTACATTTGCGGCTAGAAGATGTGCAGTAGAGCATTTTTATCACTCTCAAAGACTCTTACGAATTATTAGACGTTCATCAAAACTAAGACTGTCCACTCCTGGTTTGGTTCTCATAATTAGGACTTGTGACCAGGCAGAAGGTAGAGATCTTAGGAATTTTTGATTTGCTTCATCGTGTAGATACACATGCTCCATGAATCTCTATCTGACTCAGGTAATACTTTGGACCTTGTCATAGCCTTTGTGAAGTCCCTCCCCTTTTTGTGTTGGATACAGAGAATCCTTCAAACTGTTGCTTCAAGATATACTTTTGCATCTTCTTGGATTCGTCATTTCCACCAAATCTAGATTTGATGGCATCCCACATTTCTTTTGCATCAGTCATCTTATGGAATTTAGCAAGATGATCTTCTGGTAGGGCCATAAGCAGGTGTTCTTGCTTTTCTCTCTCTTTCTTCTGGCTACAATCTCTTCTGCAGTTCTGGGAGGCAATGACCTTAATTTGTCCTTGCTGTATATGTAGTGATTTGATACAGGACATTCATTTTGTATAACTCCAGATTGGTAGTCTGTATGGGGCCAAATAGTGTTCCATTTTCATTGCCACATATAATCATATTCTCAATTTTTGAGAATAGGCAGCTTGATGGTTGATACTGTATGGGAGTTTGTTGGGTTGTGTGTTTGTGATGATGATGGTGGAGGTGGTGGTGGTGGTGGAATTTCATCTGTGGATCCAGTGACTGTTTAGTTTTGAAGGTTGAGGTTATAACTGGATTTATTTGGTCTTCTTATTACATGAGTTTCTCACAGGCTCTGCTACACTTGTGAGTCCTTTAGAATAGATGTCTGGCAGCTATTAAGGGGTGATAAGCACAAATGTATAAATACAGTGACTATGTAGAAAACACTGATTATGGAATATATGTGTTAATCGCGGAATCTTTAAACACAAGTACTAAGAAAACAATGAAAAACTAATAATAATTTCTTTAATCTGCTTTGATGATTACGAATTATCTAAATATTTGAGATATGATTTTGTATGAGATATATGAGCTCGTGCGTCTAACTATGTCTAAAGAGGATCCTTTTATAGACAAGGATAAACCCTATACTGGTCTTACAAAACGGTGTACATATCTTTTCCTAAAATATCTCATACATATCTCTTAAACGGTACTAACTATTTTCTACTATCGGTACTAACTAACTGATCAGATATTAACACTTTGTACTGCTCAGTACTAACTTATAAAACTATCAGTACTAACTATTTGTACTGCTCAGTACTAAGTTAGGAAAACGTATTTCCATCAACAAAGAATTTTAACAAACGCTCCAATATTATTGATCAAATTAAATCGGAGTACTCTTAATTGTACTTGGGTTTACAACCTTGAAGCTTTTCTCAATCGACTTTGACAACTATGAAAACTGATAATGATACGACTGTGTGTTTTTGTTTTTGATTTTATTAATCAACTAATGCCCTAGAGCCTCCTTTTATAGACTAAGGAGTCCTAGTTGGCTTACAATATATTTCTAAGATATCTCAATCTTTTCTAAACATAAACATAATCTTCTAAATAAAATTACATTATGTATATCTTGTCATAAATATCTAACACTTATCTTCACACGCATCTCTTGTTCTCTAAGATTATTTATCTCTTTAATTCGTCTTTTTCCTTTGACTAGTAGAAAGTCTTTAAACATTTGTAATCTTTCCACCTACTGCACTAATTGAAACATAATCGATGTAGTAACATTAGTACTAGCAGTATAATATACACTAACAGTAGTAACTTGTACTAGCTGTCTTATTTTTATACTCGCAGCACTTAATACTTACTTATTTTTTAGTCTTCAACACTAAGCAGTCTTAACTTCAAACTAACAGCAGTATCTTTTAGCTTTCAGTACTAATTTATACTAACAATAGTACTAGCAGTGGTGACATTTATCTACCTGTTCTAACCACTTAGGCATATTTTCAATTATGTACCTGAGCAAACTAGTAAATTCTAAGAATCCATCGAAGTCTTTTATCGTCCCAAATCCTCCCTAAATACTTTAGGTTAATCTTCTGAATCTTTCAAGTGTCTTCTTTAAAAGTTTCATATCTTCAGGAAGAGCATTCAAACCTATTTCATTAGACCTTTTTGCTGTTTCATACAAAAGCTCTTAGCAGTTGATAGCACATCTACGCCTTTTGTTGATCAGTTTGAAGTTTATTGTTTAGCATATGGCGATGGTGATTGGTATGAGGGGATATCTCTTTTCAACCAACATAAAAATGTAAAGATTATCAAACCTTACAAAGTGAACTCTAGATGAATCAATCAACTTCCAAATGGTCACCATGTATCCTTGTAAAATTCTCCATACATCACTCCTTTTGTCTGGTTCAAAAACATAAGTTTTAAATATCCGTTACAAACACTCTTTCAAATCTCATTGTCATGCCCTTGTATCACCATACTTTGCTTCAGGTGTCCTCCAACAGTGCTTCTAAGTCTTCTCTGTCTATTCCTTGTACGCTTCCTTATCATTGAAGAATATCTCTTGAACTTCTTATCTGCTTTTATCAACTGAATAAAGTACCAATATACCTTCTTTATGATGCTTGTAATCAATAATCACTTGTAATTTGGTAGCAAGTGGTATAGCATCAATTGCTATATCTTCATCCTTTTTAATCACCAAAAGCTTCTTTAGCTCAGCTTCATCAATTTCATCAACTTCCTCTAACTCTTTTTCTTCCTCTAATTTTTGTTTCTTTGAGGATTCTTTCTGTTGTTCTTTCCCTACTCTTTCCTTACAAGCATCTTCTTTCTACTCCCTTTAGTTGTTTCCTTTCTACCTTCTTCCTTGTTTTCTTTTCTTTCCTGAACCTCAGAACCCATAACCACAAAGGTATTTACTCTCTTTATTTCCTTATCAAACAACTTTTAAATTTCATCAAAACTCTTTCCTTTGAGCTGTTTGTATGTATTACCATGTGCTTAAGATAAGTAGAAAACCCCATTTTTTTTGAGTCTCTTTTGTGCTGTAGTAGGTCTGTTTCTCTTTTCTTGTGCTCTGAGTGCAGCAAAATGCTTTCTTCTTTTCTCCATTAGTTCCATAAATAGTTTTACTTTTTCCTCATTTATCAATTCCTCTCTTTCATTTTGATTGGGAGTCTATCACCCAGCAAACTATCAGCCTCCATCATAGCTTGGTATTTTCCCATGACTCTATCAATGATATGTTGGTTCTTCTTCTTGTGTGGGTTCCTTGCTAGCTTTTGCTCTTCTAAAAATTCAGTTTACAACTTATCTTGGAATATCTTTTCATTTGTTCTTCAAGAGCAATTTGATCTTTTCCCTTTTCAAGGAACTTCAGGCTCAATCATCTAATACCTTTTGTTTATTTTAGACTTGAAGGTTATGTCTCTGGTGGAATTCTGTGCTCCTTGCCTCTGTACAATCCACCCCTTTATTCCTTGGGTCTTGTAGTTGTTGTTTTTGTTAGCAGCAGTAGTAACACTTTAGGCTAGCATGCTTTTATTGTATAAGTGTCCTAAGCCAAAGTGTATTTCCTCAATAGTTGCTAAGGTACATCCACTTCATCAATACTAGCAGTAGTAACTGCATCACAGCAGTTACTATTTCAGCTTAGTTCTCTGTTCTTCTTTCACCATCAACTATAGCTTCCACATGACATCTCTTCCATCTCCAAACCTCTAATATCAACATTAAGTCTATCCATCCTGTCTCTCTTTGAGTTTCATCAACCAAGGAAACATCAACATCAACATCAATATCTTTAATACTCCTCCCTTGTTTGGATGCATCTTCAGGAACACCCAAACTCTCCTGGTCTTCAAAGGACTCAATTCGCTGAGACATACCAACTTTCTTGAGTCTTGTCAAACTTGTAGGTCTTGATATTTTCCTTCTTTCTAACCTCTAGATCCTCTTCTTTAAAGCATCGATCTCCTTAGCTTGAGCATCCTTTGCTTTTTGTAAATCAAGAACCTGTGTTTGCAATTTAGTACATAAAACCATCAAATCAGTTAGTTTCATGCTATCTTCACCACTAGGTTGTGGATCATTAGAAGGTGTTGGTACACTTTCCTTATGCTCTGCCTCAACTTGAGGAATCTCTGCCTCCTGTCTCGGAGCCTTCTTAGATGGTTGTTTCTTCTTAGGTTGGGAAGATAAAGATGGTTGATCAATAATGGGTATTAGAGTGGAATCAGTTGGATGATCTGAATCCTCACCCTTTCTACAACTAAGGATAAACCATCATGGTATTCAAATAAAGGTGTTATTTTCCCGAGAATCCTTTCTAGCTCTCTTCTTTTGCAAATCTTTCTTTGTGTGAAAGGGAATAACAAAAATCTTATTGTGAGATAAACCATATTACCCAGTTGTTGATTAAGAAATAACTTGGAGAAAAGTGGGATACATCAAGCGAATTTGACTCCTCCATCTAAGTGTTTCACCATTGCATCAAAGATATACTTAGACAGATTAAACTTCTGATTAGTTGCCAAGCATATGATCAAAGAAGCCATAGAACTACTGAACTCATTCCATGCAGTGGATTTAGCACTTAAGCATTGTGTAATAGTAAATGATATGAAATACTTCCCATCTTGCGAGAGAGAAAAAGGCTTTATAAAAAGTAATCTATTGAGAAGGCTTTTCATACCCCATACGTGCTAATTCTTATAAGATAGTCAGCTAGTTGAAGACAATCAGTACCTTATGAATCATCAAGTGAGAATCTATCCTATGCTTGACTCCGTAATAATAACAACTTCCTTTCAAACTAGGGCTTATATACTGTCGCACTCCCATTAAATTGTCTGTACCTTGGCAGTTTCCCAAAATTGTTCAATACAAGATGTGTAGATGAAATGGATTGACTGTTAAGCATACCCCCCCCCAAAAAACCCAAAAAAAAAAAAAAAAATAACGGAATCGCTTTCAGGAAATCAATTATCTCTACAAACCCATCACTTTCTTTGGGTTTTTCCAAGAACGCAACCACATTGTGCATTTCAGCAAACTTAGGGCTTGACATAATGATGATTTTTTTTTTTTTTTTTTTTTTTTTTTTTTTTCTAATGAATCAAGATGTAAATGAATTATGGTTTATGATTAGAGGAGCCATTTGAATAGTGTGAAAATGGAATAAAGAAGGTAAATGACCCCTCTATCAAAGATATTTATTGATCCCCCTCAACTAGTAGAAACAAATACGGGCTAATTACTAATTTAAGCTCTAACTGCAGTTACTTAAGCTTAGAGCATTAAGTTGTAACTGAGCAGCATTAAGAAGGAATACACCAGTAAATCATTCAATTTTCATTCCATAGCAATTTTTCATCAATTGATTCACACAAACTCTCTTTTTGTTTTTATGCTCACATTATCTCTCAATTCTTTTTGCTCACATAATCACTCATTTCTGTTTTTATGCACACATCTCTCTTTCTATTTTTAAGCTCACAAAATCTCTCATTTCTTTTGGCTTACCAAGCACTCTTTTAGTTTTATATGCAGTTGTGTACAAAATTACCAACAATTCAATAAGTTTCATATTGTCCTCCCTACTTATAGTGTGTAACCTAGTGAGAGCAAGGTGGATCAATGGTCGTGGAGATGTAATCTCATACTAGTTTCCGTGCATTCACATCCCTAATATGGTATCTTGAGCACCTGGTAACACTAACAAGAACACTTCCTAAGGAGTTGCATTCTTTAAGTTTTCCAAGGTTTGGGTTCTTATTTGATGTTACCACTGTCCTGCTCTGCTTCTTAGCTAGAAGCAGTAGTGGCAGCCCTTTCATTTCTGTAACCCAACTCCCTTATGTGTACAACATCAATCACAACTTTGTCAGGGGGACCACTAGACTGAAGGTATCTTGGTGTCCCGTCCTCTTTTGATATGCCTAGACGTGTTTTGATTACTTTTGAACATACTTATGATATAACACATCCTTTCATCCATGCTTGTTGGTTGTATGAACAAGGAACCTCCCCTCAAACAATGCTTCAAGAGATAAGAATTTGAAATAGTTGCAACTTTGGTGCCCATGTCATCTTAACAACATTAACATTTGCCTGGCCGTAGTAATTTTCTGCCTAGCAGTATTAACTGAAGTCAAACAACATTAATTTTGTCTTCAATAATTATGCAACAACATGCCTCTATTCATCACAAGCACACTAGAAAAGACTAGATAGACATGTAGGAATTCATGATGATCCATATTTATGCATAACCCATGAATAAAAGTTAAACATTGTGAACCAAGACCATTAAGTTTCTTCTTAAACATTACTTCAAATGTGAAACATTTAACATCACATATTTAACATGCTTTACCAGTAATTTTACCACCATATGCACCTCCTCCAAATGCAACATAACCTCCATCAAACTACTTGAAATAAGAGAGATAAGCTATGTTACCAGTCATGTGCCTTGAGCATCCACTATCAACAAATCCTTTATCATCATGTTGTGGCTTGCCCTGCACAAAAGAATAAGGAAATTAGATTCCTTTGCGGACCCAATCCATTACTGACTTGGATCTGCCTCGTGCATCAATGTAGTTGTGTCTTTTAAAAGTAAGTGATGCACCATTAGATTTGGTAGGTCTCCAAACCTAATATGCTGAGGACTTTACAGCATTAACCCATGTTACCCTAACAGCATTAACTTGTCCTGAATAAGACCTAGCAGTATTAACAGCATAATGCCTTCCAGTATAATAGTGTCTCTTTGCTTCATGCACAGATCTTCTAGTTAATGTTGTTTGCTTATAAAAAGGCCTTATAGTAGTTAATTGTGCTTGTTTTGAAAAATGTGTCTTTGATTTAGCACTATGAACTGTTATTTTGGGGTGAGCAGTATTAACTAGCCTAACAGTATTAACTGGGGTGAGGCCAGTTTTCATCAAAACTTCTTTGGGAGACATATTCCTGAGTACGTTAGGGTGTGTGTTTTTGGCATCCACCCTATTGTAGTTATTTCTAGATACTATGTCTCTTCTTTGATGATTATGACAATTAATTTGCAAATGATTAAAACTTCCACACATATAGCAAGCCTTGTTATACATTACAAAATCTTTTCCTAGTTGATTGGACTTCCGTCCATCCATTTCTAATTCCACTGATCCCCTAAAGATTGTGATCCTATACATTTCTGCATACTAACTGACTTTTTAACTGGTTTTTCATATTTTTAGGTTTAGTAAACTTCTACCTTTTTATTAACAGGAAAAACAGTTTCCCTCTACAACATTAGGTAAGACTCCACAAAGCTACTTGTGTCTTTGTGAATAAACTTTGTTCTTCTACCAAAGACTCAACTTCTGCAATAATTTTCTTTAGAATTATCAGATTTTTTATCACAAACTACATTAGACTCTTGCTTACTATTCTCAGGACCATAACCTTTGAACTCGGGCTTTTTGAACTCATTAAAACCAGAATAAGACAGATCAAGCTTTTAGGTCTATTATATATTAAAAGATGTGGTGGAGGAACTGCACTATACCCTAAACCCTTTTTGCTCTTGTCAGTAATCTGACTTCCTAACAACTAGATACTAAGTCTTTTTGAGCCTATCAAATTTCTTAATTAAAATTAATGCCATCTTTTTCTTGCTTAAACCTTCTTTACTTAGCATGAATTATATGGAACATAAACTTGCTCCCCCTACCAAATCTGGTTTATGAAGTATTCTGCATACATGAGAAGAATTGTTGCTGATTTCTCGCATGCACCCCTGAACGAATATTCACCAAGCCCTAATGACAAGAAACAGTGGTCGTTGGTGTGGTTAGACTTCTACAAATTTTCGCTGTGCACGTCAATGACAAGTAGAAGATTGTTCATGCTACAACAAAGTTTTAGAATCTGCTTAAGATAGGGATGTTGGTTTGGGGGGAAGCTGATTCAGAAACTTCGTCAAAAAGGAGTCTATGAAGAAAGCTTTTCAAGACATGCTGAATGAATTGGGGGGAAGTTAATCCAGTTCATGGATACTACAATGGTTCCTATACAAGTAAAGACAATGAAGATCCAAGCTGGAGTACAAGTTTCAATACAAGGAGAATTCAGAAGACATCTTCAGCTTTGGAAGTGCTTTGGAAGACTTTATTTAATTGTATTTGTACTTGTTAGGAACTTTGTAAGTAATTCTGTATGTGTCCACATATTGGGGAAGATTGTTAGCCTTAAAATATGGTGACAAACACATAATTACATTAGTTTATTTATAGTGTGTCACATAGGGACTAATAATGACTAGTTTTGATAGTTATGTGGCACTAGGACTATAAATACCCCCTCCATACTTCCATGGAGGGGTGAAGCTTACTTTTGTAAAAGTGTGTGTGTGTGTGATTTCTCTCTAGCATACACACTCTTCCCATCTCTTTAACCTTTCAACTCTAATAAAATGGCTATTCATTTATTTCACTTTATCCAACCTCCAGATCTGTTTTAATCCTTGTTCAACAACTAAGGATGAAACCAGTGAGATCCTTAAGAACTTTATCAAAGAAATAGAAAACCTAGTGGATAAGAAAGTGAAAATAATCAGAAGTGATAATGGGACAAAGTTTAAGAATAAAGTTTTGGATGATTTTTTGCAGAGAAAAAGGTATTAAGAGAGAATATAGTGTAGCTAGGACTCCTCAGCAAAATGGTGTAGCTGAGAGGAGGAATAGGACACTAATTGAGGCTGCTAGAACAATGTTAGCTGACTCTAAGTTACCTATCACATTTTGGGCTGAAGCAGTATCTATTGCTTGTTATGTACAAAATAGGGTATTAGTAGTCAAGCCTCATAACAAGACACCTTATGAACTTTTTAGAGGTTTTAAACCAGCACTAAGTTTTATGAGACCATTTGGTTGTCATCTTACTATTCTTAATACTTTAGACAGTCTAGGCAAGTTTGATGGCAAAAGTGATGAAGGTTTCTTTGTTGGATATTCTTTGTGTAGTAAAGCTTTTAGGGTAACACTAGAACCAGGAGGGTAGAAGAAAACTTGCATATTGTGTTTTTAGAGAATAAGCCTATGATAGAAGGGAATGGTCCAAAATGGATGTTTGATATTGATTCTCTAACCCAATCTATGAACTATGTACCAGTTACTGCAGGTACAATTTTTAATGACTCTGCAGGTACATCAGAAGAAATCAGTCAAGATTGCATTGTGATGCCAATTTGGATAGATACTTCATACTTTGATTCATCTACCAAGGATGTTGAAAATGGTGAACCAAAAACTACTGATGATGCTCAAAAGCAAGTTGAAGATAGTCCAAATAATAAGAATGTTGAACAAGATAAGTTTGAAGATGATAGCAGTACTAAAGATCTTAATGCTGCTGGACAACATGTTAATACTGCCAGTCCTGATGTTAATACTGGTAGTCTTAAACTTAATGTTGTTGGTCCATCAGTTAATACTGCTAGTTTGAATGAACAAGATAGCCCTAAAGACATGTTCACCATGGGAGCTAGTCATACACTTGAAGCCACTCATATTGAGTTCTTCAATGATGAAGATGAACCAGAAGTTGATTTGGGGAACATCACAAATTCCTATATAGTTCCAACCACTCCCAATACAAGAATTCATAAATATCACCCAATTGATAATGTGATTGGTGATGTGAAGTCATCTGTTCAGACAAGAAGAATGACAAAACCTACTTCTGAACAAGGGTTTCTCAGTGATGTGTATGAACAGAAAACACATGATACCCTAAATACTTGTTTATATGCTTGTTTCCTATCACAGATTGAACCAACAATCATTGCTAAAGCTCTATCTAATTCATCCTGGGTAGAAGCAATGCAGGAAGAACTTTTGCAATTCAAACTTCAACAGGTTTGGATACTTGTGGATTTGCCTAGTGGAAAGAGGGCCATTGGAACAAAATGGGTCTTCAAAAACAAGAAAAATGGAAGGGGCATAGTGATTAGGAATAAAGCAAGGTTAGTTGCACAGGGTCATAAACAAGAAGAAGGTATTGATTATGAAGAAGTATTTGCACCTGTGGTAAGAATTGAGGCAACAAGATTGTTTTTTGCCTATGCTTCTTTTATGGGTTTTTTGGTATATCAAATGGATGTAAAGAGTGCTTTCTTATATGGAACTATTGAGGAAGAAGTCTATGTTACTCAACCACCAGGATTTAAAGATCCTGACCATCCAGACAAAGTTTACAAGGTGGTCAAGGCACTTTATGGTTTGCATCAAGCACCAAGAGCATGGTATGAAACTTTGGCTAACAATCTGTTGGGCAATAGGTTTAAAAGAGGCAAGATAGATCAGATATTATTTATCAAGAAGCAAAAAGGAGACATTTTGCTTGTACAGGTCTATGCTGATGACATTATCTTTGGCTCTACAAACAAGGAGTTATGTACTGGATTTGAGAAGCTCATGAAAGATAAGTTTCAGATGAGTTCTATGGGAGAACTTACTTTCTTTCTAGGATTACAAGTACAACAGAAGGAAGATGGAATATTTATCAGTCAGGATAAATATGTAGCTAAGATTTTGAAGAAATTCAACTACACTGATGTGAAGTCTGCTTCAACTCCAGTTGATTTGGAAAAACCCTTAGTCAAAGATGGAGATGCTGATGATGTTGATGTACATCTCTATAGATCTATGATTGGTTCTTTGATGTATCTCACAGCATCTAGGCCAGATATCGTGTTTGCAGTATGTGCATGTGCTAGATTTCAAGTTACTCCAAAGACATCACATCTCTTAGCTGTAAAGAGAATTTTTAGATATTTGAAAGGCAAACCAACTTTAGGCCTTTGGTATTCTAGGGATTCTCCATTTGAATTAGTTGCTTATACTGATAGTGACTATGCTGGAGCAACTCAAGATAGGAAGTCTACAACTGGAGGTTGTTAGTTTTTGGGAAACAGGTTGATATCTTGGCAGTGTAAGAAGCAAACTGTGGTTGCCACTTCTACAACTGAAGCTGAATATGTGGCTGCTGCTAGTTGCTGTGGACAAGTACTCTGGATTCAAAACTAATTGCTGGATTATGGGTACAATTTCATGAACACTATCATTAATATTGACAATAACAGTACTATCTGCATTATTGAAAATCCTGTTCAACATTCTAAAACAAAACATATAGAGATTAGGCATCATTTTATAAGAGATTGCAATGCTAAAAAGTTAATTCAAATGGTTAAAATTCATACTGATTATAATGTTGCAGATCTTCTTACAAAAGGTTTTGATGCTGGAAGGTTTCAGTACTTGGTCTCAAGTATTGGAATGCTTAATCCTTAAATGTCTATATCTCTTTATGTTTTGTAAAGGATTAATACTGTTAGTCTTCTCAATTAGTACTGCTAAGTATAATTAAAACTGCTAGTTATACTTAAGACTGCTTGTTAAAACTGTTAGTCATACTTAATGCTGTCAATAAGAAAATACTTTGGATCTTGTATTTTTGTGCTATGGACTAACATCTGAAGGTAAAGCATATTGAATACCTGATGTTGAATGCTTCACCTATGAAGAAATGTTTGAGAGAAAGTTAATGATCTTGGATCATAGTTTTTAACTTTTATTCATGGGTTACGCATAAATATGGATCCTCATGAAATCCCACATGTGTATCTAGTCTTTTCTAGTGTGCTTGTAATGAATAGAGGCATGTTGTTGTATAATTATTGAAGACATAGTTAATACTGTTAGGCAGAAAATTACTACTTCCAGGCAAAAGTTACTACTGCTGGGCGACAAAGTTCCAACTGTTAAGAAAATTCTTATCTCTTAAAGCATTGTTTGAGGAGAGGCCTATTATGTAAATATGCAATCAAGCATGCATGGAAGGATATGTTATATCAAAAGTATGTTAAAAGAATCAAACTCATCTAGGCATGTCAAAAGAGATCGGGACACCAAGATACATCAGTCTAGTGGCCCCCCTGAAAAAGGTTGGTGATGAGGCTGTCCATAAGGAGTTGGGTGACAAAATGGAAAGGGCTGCCACTACTGCTTCTAGCTTAGAAGCAGAGCAGGACAGTGGTAACATCAAATAAGACCCAATCCATGGCAACATTTAATGAATTAACTCCTTTGGGAATTGGTTCAGGTAGTGGTCCCAGGTGCCAAGATACCATATTGGGGGATGTGGATGCTCAAACTAGGTTTAAGATTACATCTAAAAAGTATAATGATCCACCTCTCTTAAGAGGTTACACACTTGGAAGTAGGGAGGACAGTATGAAACTATTGGAATTGATGGAACTCTGTACACAACTGTCATATAAAAACAGAAAGAGTGTCTTGGTGAGCCAAAAAGAAATGAGAGATTAAGTGAGCTTAAAAATAGAAAGAGAGATGTGTGCATGAAAACATGAATGAGTGATTAGGTAAGAAAAAGGAATTGAGAGATAATGTAAGCATAAAAAGAGAAAAAGAGCTTGTGAGAATCAAATTTGATGATGAAAATTGCTTTTTGGAATGAGATTTTGGTAATTACTGGGGTATTGAAGTTAATGTTGCTAAGCATACAGTTTCTACTGCTGGTATACATTAATACTGCTAAGCTTATGTTGATACTGTTGGGTTCAGTTAATGATGCTAGGCATATGTTAATGCTGCCAGTTCAAGTTCCTGCTGCTATGGGTAAATTTATAAATACTTCGATTCAAGGTTTCATTTACTTCTTTATTCGATTTCATTCATTAAAAAACTCTCTAAACATAAACCCTAACTCAATTTTCATCTTTGATTATCAAAATCATCATTATGTCAAGCCCTAAGTTTGCTGAAAAGCACAATGTGGTCGCGTTCTTGGAAAAACCTGCAGAAAGTGATGGGTTTGCAGAGATTATTGATTTCCTGAAAGCAAGTTCTGTTATTATGCTTTAACGGTCAATCCAATCATCTACACTTCTTGTATTGAACAATTTTGGGTGACTGCAATAGTACAGATGGTTAACTGGGTACGTCAGTTACAAGCCCTAGTTGATAAAAAGAGGGTTATCATTACGGAGTCAAGTATTAGGAGTGATCTTCACTTGGATGATGCAGAAGGTACTGATTGTCTGCCAAATGCTACTATATTTGAAGAATTGGCACGTATGAGGTATGAAAAGCCTTCTCAAAAGCTTACTTTTTATAAAGCTTTCTTTTCTCCACAGTGGAAGTATTTCATTCACACTATTTTTCAATGCCTTAGTGCAAAATCCAATGCATGGAATGAATTCAGTAGTACAATGGCTTCTTTGATCATATGCTTGGCAACAAATCAGAAATTTAATCTATCTAAGTACATTTTTGATGCTATGGTGAAACACTTAGATGGAGGGGTTAAATTCCTAATGTATCCACGTTTTCTACAAGTTTTTATTAATCAACAACTTGGAGACATATCATAACATAAGAAGATCTTTGTTAATCCCTTTCACACAAAGAAAGTTTTTGCTAATATGAAGAGAGCTGGTAAGGATTTTTCTGGGAGAATAACACCTTTATTTGATACTATAATGGTTCAAGCTTCTGAAGAAGTAGGTGAGGATTCAGATCATCCAACTGATTCTAATCAAATACCCATTGTTGATCAACCATCTACATCCTCTCAACCCAAGCAAAAACAAAAGTCTAAGAGAAGACAGAGAAAGGAGAAAGAGGTTCCTCAAGATGACACAGAGCATGAGGAAAGTGTATCCATACCTTCCAATGATCCACAACCTAGTGGTGAGGATAGCATGCAACTAAATGATTTGATGGTTTTATGTACTAAATTACAAGCACAGGTTCTTGATTTAGAAAAAGCAAAGGATGCTCAAGCAAAAGAGATTGCTGCTTTGAAGAAGAGGGTCTAAAGGTTGGAAAGGAAGAAGGAGTTAAGAACTACAGGTTTGAAGAGACTAAAGAAAGTTAGTATGTCTAGGAGAGTTGAGTCATATGAAGACCATGAGAGTTTGGGTGATCACGAAGATGCATCTAAATAGGGGAGGAGTATTGCAGATATTGATGCTGATGTTGAGGTAACTTTAGTTGATGAAACTCAAGAAAGGCAAGATGAGGATTTAATGTTTGATACTGGAGTTTTAGATTCTGATGAGATGCTTGTGGAAGCTAAAATTGATGAGAAGGATGAACAAAGTATAAAGCTTGATGATAATACTGCTGGTGAAACAGTTACTACTGCTAGTGTTGAAGGTAGTGCTGCTCCTACAACTATTGAGGAAATCACTCTGGCTCAGACACTTATTCAAATAAAAGCAGCTAAGCCTAAAGTTGTTACTACTGCTGCTACAACAACAACAATTACAAGACCTAAGGTTAGAGGGGTTGTAGTACAGGAGCCAAGTGAATTCAGAACTTCACAAGAATCACAACCTTCAATTACTAAAGATAAAGGGAAGGCAATCATGGTTGAGCCTGAAGTTCCTTTAAAAAGAAAAGATCAAGTTGCTCTTGATGAGCAAATGGCAAGAGATGTTCAAGCTCAGTTGGAGGCTGAAATTATAGAAGAAGAAAAGCTTGCAAGGAAACAAGAAGAAGAAGCCAACATAGCTTTGATTGAGTCATGGGATAATACACAAGCTATGATGGAGGCAGATTTTGAGTTGGCTCAGAGACTACAAACAAAAGAACAAGGAGAAATAACTATTGAAGAAAGATCAAGACTGTTTGTAGAACTTATGAACAAAAGAAAGAAACACTTTGCAATGCTTAGAGCTGAGGAGAAGAAAAGAAAGCCACCAACTAAAGCTCAAAAGAGGAATCAAATGTCTACCTATCTTAAAAACATGGGTGGATACAAGCATAATCAGTTGAAGAGCAAGAGCTATGAAGAAATTCAGAAGATGTTTGATAATGAGATGAGGAGAGTGAATACTTTTATACCTATGGATTCTGAGGTAGTTAAAAGTAAGAAGGAAATAGAAGAAAGTTCCAAAGAAACAGATGATGAATTAGAATCTGACAAGTTAAAGAAAGCAGAAGGTAGTGAGGAGAAAACTAAAGGGAGCAGAAAGAAGATGCTTGGAAGGAAAAGAGTAGGGAAAGAACAACAACAAGAATCTTCAAAGAAACAAAGACTGGAGAAAGATAAAGAGTCAGATGAAGTTGAAGAAGTTGAAGAAGATGATGAAGATGCCTTGAAAAAGTATTTGGTAATTAAAAAGGATGATGATATAGCAATTGATGTTATACCACTTGCTACTAAATTACCAGTGATAGTTGACTATAAGCTGCATAAAGAAGTATTGATGGCACATTATGAATTGATAAGAGCAGATGAACTTCCAGGAGATATACTTTAATGATAAGACTACTTCAGGGTATTGACAGAGAAGATTTGCAGATTCTTTGTAAGCTAGTCAAAACAAAGCATGATGATATAAGTCCTAAAGATAAGCATGAGAGAGTGTTGTGGAGAGATTTAAAGGTTATGTTTGAACCAGACATAAAGAGTGATGTATGGAGAAATCTACAAGGATACAAGGTGAAAATTTAGAAGCTGATTGAATCATGTGGAGTTTACTTTGTAAGGCTTGGAAATGTTCACATCTTTATGCTAGTTGAAAAGAGATACCCACTCACACCAATAACAATCACCAATATGCTAAACAAGAAACTTCACTTTGATTATTTGAATGAGATGTGTTATCAACTGCTTAAGCTTATAGAAAAGCAGCAACAGGGTCGATAAAAGGTTTGAATGCATCTTCATGAGTAAGTTGAAGACTTTTAAAGAAGAAACTTGAAGATTCAGAAGATAAATATCAAGTTTAGGGGAGGATTATTGGGACTTAAAAGACTTCAAGGATTCTTAAGGTTACTACTGCTCAGGTACATAATGGAAATTATGCTAAGTAGTTAGTACTGGTAGTATAATGTTACCACTGCTAGTTACTACTGTTAGTATAATTTAGTACTGATAACATAAAGTTACTGCTGTTAGTTGAAGTTAAGACTGCTCAGTGTTGAAGACTAAAATATAAGCTAAGTAGTTAGTAGTGCTAGTAGTAAATGTTAAGACTGCTAGTACAAGTTACCACTGTGAGTATATATTAGTACTGCTAGTACTAATATTACTACTGCTTATGTTTATTAGTGCTGCTGGTGAAAAGATTACAACTGCTTAAAGACTTTCTACTGTCAAGAGGATAACGACGAATTAAAGAGATAAAGATTGTTTGGAGAACAGGAATACTTGTGAAGATAAGTATTGAGATATTTATGTACAAGATATACATAATGTATTTATTTAAAAGATTACGTTTATGTTTAGAAAAGATTAAGATATCTTATGAATGTATTGTAAGCCGACTAGGACTCCTTAGTCTATAAAAAGAGGCTCTAGGGTATTAGTTGAGATATTAGTTTTGCAGATAAGTTTTCATAGTTGTCAAGTCGATTCAGAAAAAGCTTCAAGGTTGTAAACCCTAGTAATAGTGAAGAGTACTCGTATTATTAATCTAATAATATTGGAGCGTTTGGTTATATCTTTTTTTGTTCAGTATTATTGTTTTATTCATAATTCTTCTAGGTATTAAGGTGTAGATTCCGCATACACTTTAGTATACATACAAAGTTTCTACAACAAGTTATTTTGGATTTATCCAAGGTAATTTAACCTTAGACAACCTAAGGAATCGATCAAGGATTGGGATCAACAAGTGGTATCAGAGCTTTGCTTTGAGAAACTTTGATCTAGAAGACATGGAGTTTGAATCTACAAATAGTGGTACTACTGCAAAGCTTCCCATACTCAAACTGGGTGAGTATGAGATGTGGGTGATAAGGATTAAGCAGTACTTCCAGATCCAAGATTATGCTCTCTGGGAGGTCATAGAAAATGGTGATTCATGGGTGTCAGTACCACAAACAGCACAGGAGAATGGTACTTCAGTTACAAAGATGTCTATACCTGTAACTGCTAAAGAAAAGACAAATAAGAAGAATGATGTCAAGGCTAGGAGCTTGCTACTCATGGCTCTTCCCAATGAACATCAACTCACATTCAGTCAGTACCCTGATGCTAAATCAATGTTTGCTGCCATTGAAACACGATTTGGAGGTAATGCAGCTACTAAGAAAACTCAGAAGACACTTTTGAAGCAACAGTATGAAAATTTCAGTGCATCAAGTGGAGAGTCTCTTGACTCTATCTTTAATAGGCTTCAGAAGATAGTCAGTAGGCTTACAATTTTGGGTGTGGTCATTACCCAAGAAGACTTAAACTCAAAAATTTTAAGCAGCTTGCCCCCTGAGTGGAACACTCATGTAGTTGTGTGGATGAATAAGCCTGAAGTTGAAACTATGAGCATAGATGATTTGTACAACAACTTCAAAATTGTTGAACAAAAGGTAAAGAAATCTGTTGGTATAAGTAGTGGTGCTCAAAACTTGGCCTTCATGACTACTCCAAGCACTAGCAGTACTAATGATGCTAACATTGTTAGTCCACAAGTTAGTACTGCTAGCCCTAATGTTAACACAGCTAGTCTTCAAGTTAGTACCGCTAGCTTTAGTGATAATGTTGTGTATGCTTTCATGGTTGAAAATCCCAATGGTTCTAATCTCCTACACCAGGACTTAGAGCAAATTCATGAAGATGATTTAGAAGCATTGGATTTGAAGTGGCAGCTCTTTCTGCTAAGTATGAGGGGCATAGAGGTAATACAAAGACAGGAAGATGATTTTCATTAATGCATATGATACTGCTGGGGTATGATAAATCCAAGGTGAAGTGTTTCAACTGTCATAAGATGGGACACTTTGCCAGGGAGTATAGAGCACCAAGAAGTAAGGAAGGTCATTTCAGAAATTAAAACAACACCAAGAAGCAAGGAAACAATGAAGACACGTCTTCAAAGGCAATGTTGGCCTATTGATCGTTTAGTTTGATTGGAGTGACATGGAAGACAGAACAAGTTCAATAAAAACATGGCTCTAATGGTGTTTCAGGACTCAGAGGTTATACTACTATAAAACTTGCTCATTAAACTTGGTCTGTAAAAATATGATACTCTTAAGAAACAGTGTGATGCTTTAATTGTTAAGCTTAATCAAACTGAATTTACAGCAGCTACTTATAAAAGAGGTTTAGCAACAGTAGAAGAACAACTTATCACATATAGAAAGAATGAGGTTCTTTTTAGTGAAAAAGTTGCAGTTCTTAAAAGAGAAGTAGCTTGTAAAGACTATGAAATAAATGTGCTTAAAAATGAGTTTGAAAAAGTTAAGCAAGAAAAAGATGGCATTGAATTTAAAATTGAGAAATTTGATAAGGCCTCAAAAGACTTAGATCAGTTGTTAGGAAGTCAGATAACTGACAAAAGTAAAAAGGGTTTGGGGTATGGTCCTTTAATCTATAATAGACCTAAAAAGCTTGATCTGTCTTATTCTGGTCTTGATGAATTCAAAGAGCTTGAATTCAAAGGGTATGGTCCTAAGAATAGTGAGCAAGAGTCTAATGTTGTTTGTGATAAAAAAATCAGATGATTCTAAGGAAAATTCTGATGAGTCTTTGGTAGAAGAACAAGTATCACAAGACACAAGTAGCTTTGTTGAGTCTTCACTTAATGTTGATAAAGAAACTGTTTTTCCTGTTAATAAAAAGGTAGAGTTTACTAAACCTAAAAATTATGAAAAACCAGTTAAAAAGTCAATTAGATATGCAAAAATGTATAGAACACAATCTCCTAGGGGAAATCAGAGGAATTGGAATGGACAGAAGTCCAAGCAACTAGGAAAAGATTTTATGATGTATAACAAAGCTTGCTTTATATGTAAAAGTTTTAATCATTTGCAGATTAATTGTAATCACCATCAAAGAAAAGAAATAGTATCTAGAAATAATTACAATAGGGTGGATGCCAAAACCACACACCCTAGTGTACACAGGAATAAGTCTCCAAGAGCAGTTTTGTTGAAAACTGGCCTCATAACACTTAATACTGTTAGGCCTTTTAATACTGCTCACTCCAAAACAGCAGTTCATAGTGCTAAATTAATGTCATATTTTTTTAAACAAGCACAATCAACTGCTCAGATGCCATTTTATAAGCAAATAGCATTAATTAGAAGATCTGTGCATACTGCAAAGAGACAGTATTATACTAAAAGACCTAGAGTAGTTAATACTGCTAGGTTATATACAGGACAAGTTAATGCTGTTAGGGAAAAGGGGTAAATGTTGTAAAGACCTCAGCATGTTGGGTTTGGAGACCTACCAAACCTAATGGTGCATTACTTGCTTTTAAAAGACACAACTACATTGATGCATGAGGCAGATCCAAGTCAGTAATGGCTTGGGTCCCCAAAGGAATCTAATTTCCTTATTTTTATGTGCAGGGCAAGCCACAACAAGATGATAAAGGATTTGTTGACAGTGGATGCTCAAGGCACATGACTGGGAACATAGCTTATCTCTTAAATTTCAAGGAATTTGATAGAGGTTATGTTGCATTTAGAGGAGGAGCATATGGTGGTAGAATTAAAGGTAAAGGAAGCTTAAAACTGATAGTCTTGTTTGTTAAAGTTGTATACTTGTAAATGAGTTAAAATTCAATCTTTTTTTAGTGGAATCACAGGAAGTGTGACTAAGTACTATGTCCTTTTTACTGACACTAAATGTCTTGTCTTATCTCCTAATTTTAAGTTGCCTGATGAAAATCAGGTACTTCTTAAAATTCCTAGAAAAGACAATATGTATAGTTTTGATATGAAGAACATTGTTCCTAAAGAGAGCTTGACTTGTCTTGTTACAAAGGATACATTAGATGAATCAATGCTCTGACATAGGAGGCTTGGTCATATTAATTTTAAAAACATAAATAAGCTTGTCAAGGATAATCTTGTAAGAGGATTGCCTACAAAACGTTTTGAAAATAACCAAACTTGTGTTGCTTGTCTTAAATGGGATGAACCAGAAGCTTCTTGTAAGTCCAAGTTCTGAATCATTACTAAGCCTTTGTTCTATGCTACATATAGATTTGTTGTCAACCTTTGGAGTAGTTTAATGCATATGAAGTATTTGTCTTAGTGTCACTAATGTTATATCAGTAGGTTTACATGGGTTTTCTTTTTAACAACTAAGGATGAAACCAGTGAGATCCTTAAGAACTTTATCAAAGAAATAGAAAACCTAGTGGATAAGAAAGTGAAAATAATCAGAAGTGATAATGGAACAGAGTTTAAGAACAAAGTTATGGATGTAACTTTGATGTTGAAACGGTATTAAGAGGAGAATATTGTTTAGCCAGGATCTCCGCAGCAATTGGTGTGGCCTGAGAGGGGGAATAGGACACTTACATTGAGGTGCTAGAACCAATGTTGCTGACTTCTAAGTTACCTACCACATTTTGGGCTGAAGCAGTTTCTACTGCTTGTAATGTACAGAATAGGGTCTTAGTAGTCTAGCCCTACTAAACCAAGGAACCTTATGAACTTTTTAGAGGTTTTAAAACAAGTTCTAAAGCATGTATGGACCATTTGGTTGTCATGTTACTATTCTTAATACTTTAGACAGTTTAGGCAAGTTTGATGGCAAAAAGAAACTGATGAAAGGTTTGTTCGGTTGATTTTTCTGTTGAGTAGTAAAGCTTTTAGGGTATACAACACTAGAACTAGGAGGGTAGAAGAAAACTTGCATATTTAGGCTTTTTAGAGAATAAGCCTATTGATAGAATGAATGGTCCAAAATAGTTGTTTGATATTGATTCTCTAACCTAATCTATGAACTATGTACAGCCTACTGCAGGTCGCAATTTATAATGAGTGTTGCAGGTACCACAAGAGATGAACTTATGCTATGTACACAGAGGAAATCAGTAAAGATTGCAATTGTTATGCAATTTGGAAGTTACTTCATACTTTGATTCACCTACCAAAGGATGTTGTAATGGTGAACCAAAACCTGCTGCATGCTGCCTCACAAAACCAGGTTAAAGATAGTCGGATAATGAGAATGCTGAGCAGATAAGTTTGAAGATGATAGCAGTCTAAAGATGTATGCCTGCTGGCAACATGTTAATATTGCCAGTCTTGATCTTAATACTGGTAGTCTTAAACTTAATGTTGTTAGTCCAACCCCCCTCCCTCCCTCCCCACCCCCCACCACACCCCCCCCCCCCACCCCCCCCCCCCACCCCCCCCCCCCACCCCCCCACCACCCCATTCCCCCCCATCCCCCACACCACCCCCCCACCCCCCCCCCGCCACCCCAACCAACCCCCCCCCCCCCCCACCCCCCCCATTCAGTTAATATTGCTAGGTTCACATAAACAACGATAGCCTTAAAGACATGTTCACCATATGAGCTCGTCATACACTTGAAGCCATCATCTTGAGTTCTTCAGTGTGAGATGAACCCGAAGTTGATTTGGGGAAAATCATAAATTCATATACAGTTCCAACACTCCCAATACAAGAAGTTATAAAGTTCCACCGATTGATAATGTGTTGGTGATGTGAAAGTCATTGTTCAGATAAGAAGAAATGACAAAACCTAATTCTGACCACAAGGGGTTTCTCAGGTGTAAATGAACAGAAAAAACCACAGATACTAAAACTTGTTTAATGCTTGTTTCTATTCAATTTAAACAAACAAGTTTTGCTAAAGCTCTAATGATTCATTCTTGGGTGGAAGCAATGAGGAGAACTTTGCAAGTCAAACTTCAACAGGTTTGGATACTTGTGGACTTTTACTTAGTGGAAAGAGGGCCTTTGTGAACAAATGGTCTTTAGGAAATAAGAAAGATGAAAGGGGGGTGGGGGGCCCCCCTCTCTGTGATTAGGAATAAAGCAAGGTTAGTTGCACAGGGTCATAAACAAGAAGAATGTATTGATTATGAAGAAGTATTTGCACCTGTGGCAAAAATTGAGGCAATAAGATTGTTTTTAGCCTATGTTTTTTATGGGTTTTCTGGTATATCAAATGGATGTAAAGAGTGATTTCTTATATGGAACTATTGAGGAAGAAGTCTATGTTACTCAACCACCAGGATTTAAAGATCCTGACCATCCAGACAAAGTTTACAAGGTGGTCAAGGCACTTTATGGTTTGCATCAAGCACCAAGAGCATGGTATGAAACTTTGGCTAACTATCTGTTAGGCAATGGGTTTAAAAGAGGCAAGATAGATCAGACATTATTTATCAAGAAGCAAAAAGGAGATATTTTGCTTGTACAAGTCTATGTTGATGACATTATCTTTGGCTCTACAAACAAGGAGTTATGTACTGGATTTGAGAAGCTCATGAAGGATAAGTTTCAGATGAGTTCTATGGGAGAACTTACTTTCTTTCTAGGATTACAAGTACAACAGAAGGAAGATGGAATATTTATCAGTCAGGATAAATTTGTTGTACTTTATGGTTTGCATCAAGCACCAAGAGCGTGGTATGAAACTTTGGCTAACTATCTGTTAGGCAATGGGTTTAAAAGAGGCAAAGATGATCTTGACAAGTATTTATCAAGAATCAAAAAGGAGATATTTTGCTTATACAGGTCTATGTTGATGACATTATATTTGGCTTTACAAATAAGGAGTTATGTACTGGATTTGAGAAGCTAATGAAGGATAAGTTTCAGATGAGTTGTATGGGAGAACTTACTTTCTTTCTAGGATTACAAGTACAACAGAAGGAAGATGGAATATTTATCAGTCAGGATAAATATGTAGCTGAGATTTTAAAGAAATTCAACTACACTGATGTGAAGTCTGCTTCAACTCCAGTTGATTTGGAAAAGCCCTTAGTCAAAGATGGAGATGCTGATGATGTTGATGTACATCTCTATAGATCTATGATTGGGTCTTTGATGTATCTCACAGCATCTAGGCCAGATATTATGTTTGTTGTATGTGCATGTGCCAAGAATTTTAAAGTTACTAACAATGACATCACATCTCTTAGCAGTACAAGAGGAATTTTTATGATATTTGAAGGCAAACCAACTTTTGGCCTTTGGTATTATAGGGATTCTCCATTTTGAACTGGTTGTTGTTTTTTTACTATATACTGATATTGGACTATAATGGAGCAATCTCAGATAGGAAGTCTACAACTCAAGGTTGTTGAGTTTTTGGGGAAACTAGGTTGATATCTGGCAGTGTAGAAGCAAAATTGTAGTTGCAACATTCTACAACTGAATCTGAAGAGGTGGCTGCTAACTAGTTGTTGTGGACAAGTACTCTGGATTCCAAACCCAAAAGTTGGTTTATGGGTACTGTTTCATGAACATGTCTTTAATATTGACAATAACATTACTATCTGCATATGAAAATCCTGTTCAACATTCTAAACAAAACATTTAGAGGCATTATGCATCATTTTATAAGAGAATGCAATGTAAAAAGTTAATACAAATGGTTTAATAATTCATACTGATTAATGTTTCAGATCTCTTACAAAAGGTTTTAATGTTGGAAGGTTTTCAGTACTTGGTTCTCAAGTATTGGAATGTGTTAATCTTAAATGTATATATTCTTATGTTTTTGTAAAAGTTTTGTAAAGGATTTAGTATGTTAGTCTTGTCATTTAGTACTGCTAAAGTATAATTAAAATTGCGTAGTTATACTTAAGACTGTTTGTTAAAACAGTTAGTCATAGTTAATGCTGTCAAGAAGAACATATTTGGATTTTGTATTTTGGCTATGGACTAACAATCTGCAGGTACGAATATTGTAATACCTGATGTTAATGATCTGTGGATCTAGTTTTTTAACCTTTTATTCATGGGTTATGCACTAAAATTATAGATCCTCTGAATTCTCACATGTATTTCTCTAGTCTTTTCTAGGGTGCTTGTGATGGAATAGAGGCATGTTGTTTGTATAATTATTGATGACAGACGTTAATACTTGTTAAGACATCTGTTGATACTGCTAGGCAGACAAAATTACTACTGCCAAGCAAATGTTAATGCTGTTGAGATGTACTGAGAGAGCCTAAGTTAAAATTGTTGAGCAAATTCTTATCTCTTGAAGCATTGTTTGAGGGGAGGCTACTTATTAATACAACCAAAAGCATTGTTTGAGGGGAGGCTACTTTTTAATATAACCAAAAGCATGGATGGAAGGATATGTTATATCAAAAGTATGTTAAAAAGAATCAAACACATCAAAAGAGGTCGGGACACCAAGATACCTCAGTCTAGTGGTCCCCCTGAAAAAGGTTGGTGATGAGGCTGTCCATAAGGAGTTGGGTGACAGAATGGAAAGGGCTGCCACTACTGCTTCTAGCTTAGAAGCAGAGCAGGACAGTGGTAACATCAAATAAGACCCAATCCATGGCAACACTTATAGACAACTCTTTGGGATTGATATCCAGGTAGTGGTCCCAGGTGCCAAGATACCATATTGGGGGATGTGGATGCTCAAACTAGGTTTGAGATTACATCTAAACAGTCCAATGATCCACCTCTCTCAAGAGGTTACACACTTGGAAGTGGGGAGGATAGTATGAAACTATTAGAATTGATGGAACTTTGTACACAACTGTCATATAAAAACAGAAAGAGTGTTTTGGTGAGCCAAAAGAAATGAGAGATTAAGTGAGCTTAAAAATAGAAAGAGAGATGTGTGCATAAAAACAGAAATGAGTGATTATGTGAGCAAAAAGAATTGAGAGATAATGTGAGCATAAAAACAGAAAGAGAGCTTGTGAGAATCAAATTTGATGATGAAAATTGCTTTTTGGAATGAAATTTGGGTAATTACTGGTGTATTGAAGTTAATGCTGCTAAGCATATAGTTTCTTATATGGTATACGTATAATGTTGCTAAGCTTTCTGTTGATGCTGTTGGGTTTCAGTTAATGCTGTTAGGCATATGTTAATGGCTGCACAGTCTCAGATCATTTGCGGAGGGTGCAATTTAAAACTTCGATTCTAGGGGGTTCATTTACTTCTTTATTCGATTTCATTCATTCAAACACTCTCTAAACATAAACCCTAACTCAATTTTCATCTTTGATCATCAATATCATCATTATGTCAAGCCCTAAGTTTGCTGAAACGCATAATGTCGTCTCGTTCTTGGAAAAACCTGTAGAAAGTGATAGGTTTGTAGAGATTATTGATTTCCTGAAAGCAAGTTCTGTTCATTATGCTTTAACAGTCAATCCAATCATCTACACTTCTTGTATTGAATAATTTTGGGCAACTGCGAAAGTACAGATGGTTAATGAAGTGCGTCAATTACAAGCCGTAGTTGATAAAAAGAAGGTTATCATTACGGAGTCAAGCATTAGGAGTCATCTTCACTTGGATGATGCAGAAGGTACTGATTGTATGCCAACTGCTACTATATTTGAAGAACTGGCACGTATGGGGTATGAAAAGCATTCTCAAAAGCTTACTTTTTATTAAGCTTTCTTTTCTCCATAGTGGAAGTATTTCATTCACACTATTACTCAATGCCTTAGTGCAAAATCTACTGCATAGAATGAGTTCAGTAGTACAATGGCTTCTTTGATTATATGCTTGGCAACAAATCAGAAATTTAATCTGTCTAAGTACATTTTTGATGCTATAGTGAAACACTTAGATGTAGGGGTTAAATTCCTAATGTATCCACGTTTTCTATAAGCTTTTATTAATCAACAGCTTGGAGACATGTCACATCATATGTAAATGATGCTTGTGGTTAGTCAATGTTGGCTTACCAACTCTAGTCCAATAATCCTTATGATCAAACTGCTTATCATCAACCTTTAGCCTACAAAAATATACTTCAAATAAATGATGCTTTACCTCATACTATGTAAACAAACCAAGCACAACTACAAACTCGAGAAGTGTAAGTATAAGCTCATGCCTACACAATTGAAACCATATACACTTCTCCTTCATCAAATTATTTCTATCTACATCCTTATCAAAATACAATGTGGAAAAGTATTCTAACACCCATTCAGGATAAATTTCATTATCAATCAAAAGTGCTCTTTCCCACGAGTAATCAACAAAATATCTCCATCTCCTTCGTAGATGTACTCCAATTTCATCATTTCCATCAAGGTATCCTCAAAACCATAACCATCAAACAAACGCCAATTAGCAACCCTAGGTACTCCAAATCTCCTTTCCTGCAATTTTGATAACTTCTCACAGTAAGCATGCCTCTCCACGAATGGCAAATCCCTCCACTTTAGGTTAGCATTCGACACAAGTTGCAATGAGTAGGTGATTGTGTTCCTTGTATTCCTTCTCTCATACTCTACAATGAGTGGATTTGGCAATGTGTCCTTGCGACTTTTTTGCAAAATTAGAAAATATAAGTCCTAACAATCATTTATAAACTGATAAAACCAAGTATATTATCCTTGCACATGCCGGTTTAAATTTGAACAAAACCAAGACAGAAACCCCCCCCTAGCCGCCCAACACAGCTTGTTCGTCATCTGGCTGGGGCCTCGATCGTACTCTTTGCCGCCCGACAGAGTGCTCAGCCGTTCGGCTAGGCATACGTCCCAAGCCGTTTTGGCTCATCTAACATTTTCTAGGTGTTTACTTCTCCTCTTAGTTTTTCCATACTCTTCCTAATGCTCTTATGTGTGTCCTAAACAATTTTCAAAACTCTTCTTCAACATCAAACTTTTTTGCTATCAACTTTCTTGTATGTCCCATATCCTTCATTTCCCCAATCTAAGTTTTACAATTGCACCGGCAATGAGCCAAAAAAGTCTACAAGTTTCTTAAACACAATTACATTTTTGAAGGGATTAAAGTATGCCTCCATTGCTAAGGCCCTTTCCATATCATCCTTGATATCTATAAACGAGGGTACAACGGGACCATACTTCACGTTTCCATCTTCGCTCTTCCTACTTCAAAACTTCCTAGCCAATCATCTTCTCCTTCCATCTTAAAAGCTTCAACATATGACTTTAACTGTGGCTTGGGAAAATAGGTATGACAATAATAGCCCCGCAAGTTCTTAAGAAAGGTCATCCTAAAAGCAATGGTAACTCGGGGTCCACCGGAATATCCAAGATTAAAAGATCAACCACGTAGGCTTGATATCCTAATAGATCCTCACATTTTTGACTTCTCCCATCGCCTTAGCTTGCGTATTATCTGCCAATGTCAAGTTCGTTTGGTAGGGCCTCGGATCACCAAGCCCAAGATCTTTATATAAGCTATATGGCAAAACACTTACACTTGCTCTGGTATCCACTAGAGAAACCATCTCAACAACACCGTTAATCTTCACCAGCAAAACATAGTTTCTGGGATCACACATATTCTTAGGAAAAGCGTGTTCAATTATGCCTACTTTATCATCCTCGCTAAACTCTTTCTTGTTAAGCCTCTCCTTACTATCAAAATTTCATCCAATTTCTTCTTGTACATAACATAGTTCTCCAACACTTCAAGAATGGGCTTCGATTCCTCTAGCTCTTTATATTTGATGTCTAATACCTATTTCATTTTCTCATTTTGCTTTGAGGTTAGGGATGGTATATCGGTTGTGGTGGAATGGTGGAAATTGGTGGAATTTCTTCAAGCCTTAAGGAAGGAGGGAGAGTGAGTTTGTTAATGTTATAGCCTTTGTTGCGGTTTGCTTTCCTTATCTTGACAACTTCTTTGCTTGAGCTTCTAACTCCCTCTAAAAGATCGATCACATCAATACCCTCTTCGAACTTAGTAAGATTCATCCTTATCTCTCCCAATCCGAAATCGACTTGGCTTTTAGTTGTTGCCAAAAATTCCCTTCCAAACAAGATAGAAGGTTCTCCCTCGTTAACATAATCTAAAACAACAAAATCAGCCTTGAACTTTACCCCATGAATTTCCACGTTGACATCATTCACCATCTTCCTACCGTAGTCGCTAAGACTCACATGCACAAACCCTATGTTTTCCAACACTTTTTCCATAACATAGTTTGCCGAATCTGCAAGGTCAAGCTCCGCATCCCAAGATCCTTGCCGTTTAACTTTGCATGGCAAAGAGTACCTCATGAATGGTTCACCAAAGGCCCGAAGTAGCGCCTTGGTAAAGATTGCAATTTTTTGATTATCCACCTCTATCACAACACTTTTGTGCTCCAAAGCATCAAACAATTGCGATTCCTTAGCAACTCTTGAATCACCATCATCCATACATTCCTCAAGATCCTTCAAGTATTCTGAAACCAAGCTCAAAGTACCCATTCCAAAAGCTTATACAACTATTAAAGACAACGCGCATCATCCAACTCCTTAGCAAGGGGTTAGTATAAACAATTGATCATTCATACTTGTTTTCCATAGTAGTTTAACTTGTTTACCTTTTTAGAACTGACCCGCGCATCCTTATGCTTCATATTTTCCAAACACAAAAAGTTTTTCACAAAAAGTCCCTTGCTCCCGGCACAGCTTGTCTGCCGCCTGGCAGGGTGCTCGAAAAGAAAAGAAAATATTTTATATTTTTTTTGTACCAGGTAGTACCGCCCCGACAGGCAAGTGTGCCTCCTGGCAGGTAACCTTCTAAAAGATTTTTTTTACTTTACTACTTATTTACCATCTAATTTTTAACTAAACATTTCCGCTACCTCTTGTAATGATTGAAACAGGAATAAAATACAAGTCCCCGACAACGGCACCAAAAACTTGATGAAGTTGGTCGGGTGCAAGTTTTACATTTATAATCGAGACTAATGAAATTACCAATGATACATACGAAGCAAGTATACTCGTTCAATCGTAGTAAAGTCGGGTAAGTCAAGTTCGTTCCATGGGACTTGGTTTAAACCAATACTAGGTAGCAAGATAGACACTAAGGTTGTCACAGCCATTAGCGTCACAAAATCAAGGTAATTACTTAAGCAAATTCATTCCATTTTTAAGGCTATACTTATGCGAGAAATCCATGTCATTGATATCCATGTTTGATTATGTTGGGTAAACAAGTGTATATGATTTACAAAACCCATTGTTATATGATTTGACTTTGTGGTATACTTCACCAAATCATGTTTATGCATGAAACTAATGACGAACCCTTTCGACCTATGAACATCATCAACCCCAAGCTAATTAAGTGTGTTTGCAAGATAAATAATGTTCCTAAGTGATTCAACAAGTCCTTTCAACCTATACTTGAATTTAAGCCATTTTGTTCATCTTTTTGATTATGTGAAAATGGTAGATGTCAATTACCAAAACCCCTTTTTAGTTTGTTACGACTAATAGAGAATACCCTACGCCACGGATCCCTTTCGACCTATGATTCCGTAGGTATTCTACCACAAATCATAGAAAAGACTTCAAGACGTAAATAAACCACACGTTTACAAAAATCATCATTCATACACAATCAAACATTTTACCAAATTCATTTCATTCCACACATAAGTATTATGAGACTACTCCATATATAAATTCATTTCACAAATCCAACATTCAAACGATAAATTGAGACACATCTCAGAAATATTTGTAAAGATTTATACCTACAAAGATTCATATAAGTTTGGTGATGTAGCTCGCCAAGGGCCTCTAATTGCCGTAATCAACGTAACTCCAAGAGTGGTGCTTCTTCCTTCAAATTCGTCCGTACACTCTCTTGGGTTTGCAGAAATATTTCTACAGCTTTTGGGGTAAATAAAGGTAGTGGAAACTTAACCTAATTGAGAGTTAAGTGGTTTCTTGTGTTTTTTTTAGGTTAAGACCACCACAACTATATATAATCCTTCCAAACCGACTTAGGGAGTTAATGTAAGTCCCCTCGGTTGATAATACAAGTATATGATTGGTTTCCAGGCATAATAGCTCGTTCATTCACTCATAATTATACAAATGTAACTGACATCGTGGTCCTGCCGGGTGGCAAAGCCTTGCGCCAGACGGCAATCTAGTCGAGCCCTCTACCATCGACAATGCCTCCTGCCAGGAGGCAGAGTACTCGTCGCAACGTGCGATCTTTACTTTTCCTCGTCTTTCGTCTTCAGATCAACTTTTTGTCCCTTAGGCTAATCCATACCACATGTTTATGACCCAAAGTGCATATTTTACTGTTCCAGATGGGTCTTCAAATCAAATATCGAATTAGCACTCATTTATTATCTTCTTTTCTTCACTTCGCGTCTTTCGGCTAGCTGTAACACAAGAAACTCATTTTGCACAATAACAGGGGTAAAAGCAGTATTATTTTACTAGTTAGCACATATAAAACCAAGATAACTCATCCCAAAACATATCAAATCTAGGTGTTATCAATAACGTTATAAAATATAGTGCATCACTTTATTTTCATTTTCGTTGTTTTAAATCGACCTATAATTAAATAGGTTGCGTGCTAGAACTTTTGTGATGATTTTCTTTGTTCATTTTCCTAAAATCAATACTTTTTACTTGAGATGCGTTTATAGCCCCTCTTTCACTTGTTTTACAATTACTTTACAAATCTCAGGGTAGGATACATTGCTTGTTTTACAATAAGACGCAAGTACAATACTTTATAATTTTTATAATGACTATTGATGCGCCTAAGTTCCGAAAACCCACAACGCCCATCATCATGAACCGTTAATTACCTTGTGTAAGCGCGTGCGTTATAAATAGGTCTATTGGGATTGACATCCCTGTCCAGGTTTGGTCCCCTTCAAGGCCAATGGGCACATACCATATCGAAGTCTGGAGGGTCTCGGGTTGGACCCTTCCAACCGGAAAAGGTTATGTTTATACAATGTCTTCGTTTTGGTGTCATGAGCTTAGTGAAATTAAATTACAAATTTTATTTGGCATTATATGTGTTACATGTCATACCAATTTAAATCTTGCGGTCTACAATTATTATTTATTCAAACCTATGAACTCACCAACTTTATGTTGACACTTTAAGCATGTATTTCTCAGGTGGCTAACCGTTATGAAATATTTGAAGTGCATTGGAGTCATCATACATCAAGATCACTTTCATGGATTCTCTGTTTGCATTAAAACTATCTTCCTCATTATACTAAACTATGTTTTCCTTTTCGATGCAAACTTATGGAACCAATGTTACAACTTATTTATTAATCAAATCAATGAGGTTATCTTTTAAATGACTCATTTAGAGGTTGTTCTCTTATATCTTGTGCTATTGTATTATGAAGTAAAGCTTAAACTCAGAACTATTTAACTAAACATATAGTTTACGTTAAGGGTTTTTTCTCTCCCCTATAGGAGAGAAAAAGGAGATTATGGCCGCCACCAATTCCCAATCCGTTCACTCTTTATGACTTGATCTTTTTGTTCCTTACTCCTAGATCGATCATTCTATGATTGTTTCTAGGGTTTTAAGCAATCACAGTTAAGTTTTTTTCTAGTTTTGATGGGTCTACGATCGGAAGGCTTTGTTCATCGACACCCTTAATTATGGGACTTGATTTCTTTGCATGTGCCTTTATCATCTCTAAACTAATCGATTAACAAGCCTCTCATTAGGGTTTTATGTCTTCGATTAGTTTATTGTTGGTTTGTACATGTTTGGTTTGTGTGGGAGTCAATGAATCTATTTGCTTAATTGGTTTCTTGTGATTAATACACATTTACCGGGGTAACCCCCTTTACCCAAAAAAAAATGAATCTATTTGCGATCCTATTCTATTAGGGTTTAAGTCATTCATATTTCATTATTTGTTTAGTTTGGGAATGTTTGTAACCCTAATCTTATTCGGTCTTTAAATCTGTCGAATTGAGAGTTGGGTAGATCCAAGACTAGATGAGATCTTGGGTAAGGTGGTGTATGCTGTGTGTCGATGTGTTTGATCTGCTGGTTGCGGCTCATAATTGTTAGTGTTTGATGATGGATGCCTACTATGGATGATGAACAACCATAATTATGAAGTCGCTTGGTTCGTCTTTTGGAAGTTAGCTATGATGCCGAAACCCTAATGTGGGTGTTCATGATGAAACATGGTATTCGTATACCATGTAGTTAATGCAGATGGTACATTGTTGCTGCTACTTGTTCGTGGCTTTGGTTTAGGCTATGACGTTTATTGGTTCGTTTAAAGGAAGTTAGCTATGATGGCTATTAGAAGATGCTGCTGCAAAACTACTTAGACGTTGCTTTTTATAAAGGTTTTAAGAGTTTAATACATATTTTGTATTATCCGTTGATGTGTAGTTTTCAAAAGCTTGGTGTTAAGGAAGTTGCTTGTGCTTCTTTCTTGGTAGTCATAAGAATGGTGTGTCATTCTTATGTTATTTTTTTGGTATTTGCACATTGGTGTGTTCTTGTTTGCCCATGTAACAGGCTGGGTTATAGGACTTCACCTACACCTTTTGTACTTAAATGCTTTTTGGTGTAATACATTTACCGAGGAAACCCTTTACCAAAAAAAATTGTATTATGAAGTAACGCTCCCAATTACCTTTCTGCTGCTATATATTTTAGGGGTGTTACACATTGGGAATCTATCCGTGAATGATTATTTCCAAGAGATTAAGTTAAAAGCCGATTGACTTGATAATCTTGGTTCAAAGGTAAAAGACTCAAGCCTTGTTACTTATGCCATCAATGGACTTCGTAGCAAATTCTCAAAGATAACACGAATTATACGTCATAGGCCAAAATTCCCTACGTTTGATGAGGTTCGTTCCATGATTCTTCTTGAAGTCAGTGATATGCTTCACCAATCGAATGGTAATTTGTCTTTTCAAAATACATCCTCTTCACCTACAATTCTTGTTGCTACCAACACAAGTGATATTAATGCTAGTTCAATGCAAAACATGGGAATTGAACAATGTTGTAATTTTCAATGAGGTATGTGAATATATGGGACAAGATGCAAGTTTGTTCATGGTCTTAATGACACTCGTCCTCGTCCGTCAAACACCACTGTATCGACTACAAAAGCTACGGGAGGTATTTTCTTTAACAATAGAAATACTTCTAATATTAATGCAAATCATGGCCCACATAACAATTCCAAGCACCCTAAAACTACATCACCTTTGGTATATCATAATCAATTCCTTGCACATTCCTTACCTTAGATTGGACCATTATACTAAGCCCAACCCAATATGGGTTACCTTTATATCCCGGTATAGGCCCAAACAAGCAACTTGTCCAACAACTTAATTCAACCCATTTACCACAGGCCTACAAGGCAACTGTTGTACTGGTCCAACCAGCCCAGATCCCATTTCAATAAGCCTAACATCTTCATTATTTAGCCCAGCTGCAGTCTTACAGGCCACAAGTTCATCTAGGAGGTTATATGTTTTATTTGGGGACTTATGCTTACACTACTCCTAACATGGTTTCGTCTTAGCCTGTCGTGTTACCTCAAGCATTTTAGACGATGACACTTCAAGACCCCTCTTGGAATATGGATACCGGAGCATCATCTCAATTGGCTAACAACACAGGTATTCTCGCTTCTGTTAGTAATTCAAGCATGTATAAATATGTATTTGTTGGCAATGGTCAATCTATACTTGTGATAAACACGAGACATAGATTTTTGTATACCCCTCACAAGCCCCATCACTTACATCATGTTCTTGGCATACCGAACATCATTAAAAACTTAATTATTGTTCGCAAATTTACTCGTTATTATGATGTTATTGTTGAGTTTGATGCTTATGGTTTTTTTGTGAAGGATTACCGAGCCCGTAAGCTCCTTCTACGTTGTGATAGCAGTGGAGACCTTTACCTGGTTACTCCAAATACCTATTTGCTTTACTTTCTTATAGTCATATTACGTAGCACATACGTCTCGGGCATCCCGAAGAAGATGTGCTTTGTCATTTAGAGTCTAGTCATTTTATTTCTTGTAATAAATCAAAGTTGTCAGCGTTGTGTCATGCTTGTCAATTAGGTTAACATATTAAGCTTCCATTTCCTAGATCCGAGTCGAATGTTGCATCTCTTTTTGAGATTATACACTTGGATTTGTTGACATCCCTAGCTCCGAGTGAAAGTGGAATTAAATATTATGCTATATTTTTAGATCATTTTCGCATTTTGCTTGGGTATATCCTTTGCATAAGAAATCTGGTTTGTTTGATACGTTTATAGCTTTTCGTGCTTATGTGAATCAACAATTTAATTTTGATATTAAGGCTTTGTTGTATGACCATGGAGGTGAATATGACAACGCCTGTTTTCACTTTCTTTTTTTGCCCAATGGTATACAGTTTCGCTTCTCATGTCCTAAGACATCCTAACAAAATGGGAAATCCGAATGTATGTTACATACCCTTAATAATCTCATTCGTACCTTGCTTTTTCAAGCCCACTTACCTCCCTCTAATTGGGTGGAAGCTCATGTACGGGCTTGTATCCCAATATGTCATTCAACCACAGTTTGTGTATATATATTTCATGGATGTTTAATGAAGCATTATGGGGAATTAATATATCTAATACCATCATCTTCTTTCTGATTTGCAATTATTCAAAAAGTTGCTACACTAGCTCGCACTTTCTCTTTTGATAATCTCACACGTGTTCTCTATTTAATTATGCGTTTTGTTCATGTTTAGTATACATACAAAGTAGATCAGACCCTCATTCTCACTCTTCTTTAAAGGTACCGAATTTTGAAATTAGGATTTCATTATAATTTGAAGTTTTGTTAATTTTGAGATTTTCTTATAGATTTGAGTGTTTTTAAATTATTAAAATTAGTTGTGGTGATGATGCTGTTAATATAAATAAACCGTAAAAAGTTTATTTATATTCTACGATATATCTGTGTTTTGTCAACGACAATCATAAAATCAGCGAAAGTAGAAAATAAAGTTTATTAGTTTTAAACCAATAGTTTTCTAACTCGACTATTATCAACATACATTCATCATCCGCATCATACTCACCATTTGCATCATACATTACCTATAAACATTTCTTATCAAAACATACATAATATATTTTGTACAAACCATCTTAGTCACTTTGGTTAAAACAAATATATTTACTTTTTAATAATGTAAAAACTTAGGATTATCTAAGTAAACATAATAAAGTTTTCTTTAAACATATACTATTTTTCTACAAAATAGAAAAATCATTTTTGAAGTTAATTACATCATTGGTGACATCACACAATCTTAAATTCGGATTTGATGTCAGAAGTGCCGGTTCCATGGCTTTGCACTGGCTGGTTCCCAGAACTATTGGAATCGTGCTACAGGACAACCGGTTTCATAGGTTTATACCGGCCGGTTTCATCCTGCAGATGATACCGGCAGATCCGTGCTACAGTGACAGAACGTGCCTATAAATACTAAGCCATTTCTCTTGTTCATACATACACTATCATATACTTTTTAGTCACATTCATCTAACCTCTGATCTTTGATCATGTTTCTATCATATTAGACTTTTTGGTGTTTTTCTTAACAGGAGAAGATTCACTAATTTATGCATATGAGATCAAGCTTCAAGGTTCGCTTGTTTCAAGTATCGCCCATGTCATGAAGATCTATCTACTGATCTTGAGTCATCATCTCATTCATCATATTCATTCAAATCTATCATTGTAGTATGTCAAGAATGTATAGGGAAAAACTAGTGAGTAGAAAGTTAGGATTTAGGTTGTATATTTTAAGCTTGGTTCTATGCTTGTTAGAACCTTGCACTTAGATTGAGGGTAAGTGTTGTGGGTTTTTTCCTCCTATCGTTAGGACGCGGTATTTAGCTTAGTACTGAAAAAAGGTAAGCGACGAATGATTAGTTCTTCCGTAATAGGACTCAGTGTTTGGCTTAGCACTGGATAAAGGGTAAGCGACGTTGTGAGGCTTCTCTGCCGATTGAAGGAGTATGTGACTCAGGGAGTAGAGTAGGGCAAGGAAGGTGACCTTGTAGCCGAACTACTATAAATGATCGTGTCACATATCCTTATCTTTATATCTTGCATATCTTGTTAAATCGTGTGTGTGTATATTATACTAACAAATAGATCTAATAACCAACTAAACATTTAATAAGAAATCTTCAAATCAAAATTTTAATTGGTAAAACTATTCAATCCCCTTCTAGTTTTTCACAATTGGTATCAAGAGTAGGTTACCAAAGACTTTAAAATATACTGTATTTTAAATTTTAAAAAATTGATCAAATAAATTTCGAAAGCTATAATGAATTTTTTTGGATATAGTAATTATTATAGATCTATGTGTTGTATATCTTTTGTTCCTTAAGAAAGCTTGGCGGATCATCAAATGATTACGGATTCTCAACATCATCTTTAGAATTCCGTTACCGTCAAATGTCACATCTTGAAAAGGTACAATCTAACTTCTCATTTCATATGGTGTGTAATTAAATGTTGTAGTCAAATCATTTAGCCAGTATTTAGAATTTGTGTTGGACTTGAGTTCAGATCTGAGCCTGTTAGACCAGTTCCCCCCGGTTCCATTTAGATATGGAACTGGCCAGCTTTAGCCGAAGGAACCAGACCAACAGTAAAGGGATTTTAACAATCATTTTCTTTTTGAGCCAAAAAACATTAGAGTTATAAGTCCATGTATAAAAAAAGCTTAATTCAAAACATATTAATCCTTCAAATATTTCTTTTAAATTAAATACACGTACGGTTTTTTTTTATCAATCAAAAACTACATTGTGGGATCGAAACATAAATTACCATTCATAATCATCATCGGCTCGATCATTTGATTTTGGGTTCTTGAGGATTCAATATATTGAAAATCGGACTTAAGCCGCATAAGGTACACATTCTATGCTTATCTCGTTTATGACTATCAAATATATACTATGTGATCATATATTATTAAAATGTGTTATGGGCTTTATTATTTGTTTTGCTTTTGGGCTTGTACTTAAATGGTTATCTGCTAGTGTTTTCTTCGTGTACTCGGTTTAGCACACATTACTCACTTCTTCCATAAAACCTTCTCGTCTAAGCGCTATTCTTTTGAGTCATGTTGTCTAAACGTAACTCTTCGGGTATTAAGCTTCTTTATTTAAAATTTAAACCTTTCTCACATACTCCGATAAAAACCAACGACATCACTATTTTTATATAAACTCCTGTCCTCCACTTCCACTCTCATCCATTTCAAAAATCAAACCATTTCATTTTCCCTCTCTCTCAAATCTACCGATCATCATCATCCATAGAAATCCTTTTGGAAATTTTAAGCCCTGTCATGATCGCCATCATCATCTCGCTCCTAATGCTCCTCTATCCGATGATCAAGTTCTTGCACGGAGATTTTTTCTTTGTTTTAGCTTTTTACATTACCATTGTATTCTCTATCCTTTGTATTGCGTTAAGCATTGAAATGAAATATATGTAATGCTTTTTCCTACCTTTATCACATGCTCGTTATTTTCTCGTCATCATCACTTGTTATCTCGCATGAAAAATACATTAGCAACAAATAAAAAAACAAATTGACATTGTTATCTTTCAAGTCTTAAAATAATACACTCATAATAATAAAACGAAAAAATTATTATTTTTTATTTTCTCTTTTTTGTCCTTAGCCGGTTCCATCGGCTATAAAAGCCGGTTTCCTTCTTAAGAAAGAACCGGAAGAACCGGCCATCTGACAGGACAAATATGTAAGTCTTCTTTTTATCACTTCACTGTTACAAATTTTGTCATCAAAAACCGCCATTGACAAAACCTTGCTCCCATAACCATTTTCTTTGTAAAATTGTCAACTAAAACGTGCGTTCCATCGCATTGTAAGTATTGTTCCTAATTTATCTCTTTGATTTAAACTTAGATTAATTTTCATTTAATAATTAGGGCTCGTTAATTACAAAACTCAATTGATCGACGAATTTAACATAATTATCTATCTAAGATGACATTAGTTAGGAATTGCATCTTACTTCTCATTAGAAAAACGATTCATGCATATAAACTCGATGTCGAAATTTCTTAAAAATAAAAAGGAAATTGAGTGATATGGTTTGACATTGTTAATAACCATAAAAACTAAACATAATTAATTTCCTAAATAAGGACTAAAAACATGTTTTCTGTTTTGAGCATTTGTGTTTCAACATAACGAGTTTACTCGACTTATAAAAATGTTAAAATGGACAAATAAACCGAAACCTTTCAATGAATTTGTTTTGTTGGGATTATTTTCGTTATGTTCAAAATGCCAAAATCCATTCACGTCAACCACCAAGATATCGCGTTCTACATTCCAAAATACCATAGAACCCCGGGACTAAGCGATGACGAAAAAGGTATTTACAAAAATCTTGAACGACATTACTTTCATGAAGGTCGTGTTGTCCACCCCTCCTATCTAGATGACCAGCCCATTCTTTGCCAAACTTTTGCGGCAATTAAATTCGATTGTCTCCTAGATATTAACGAACAAATTTTCCCCGTGTTCGTCCTTCAATTTTACAAAAGTGTTCGACTCATTTGAAACTTAGACCAAACAATTTCCATCGCTTTTTAATCAACAATGTTGAGATTTGTCTTTGTCTTGAGAAATTTTTTAGAATTCTTCTTATTCCCTGTCAAGGTGTATGCATGTTCTCGAACGAATGGTCTATTTCATCTCTTCCTAATTGCAACGATCCAAATCCCAACATCTACTTGCCTCTCATTGAAGATCCCAGAATAGTGCGTGACGCTATTTTCTATGAAAGACCACCCGAAAAAACCCGTAAAGTCAAAATCAAACAAGTTGTTCTCGATCCCTATCAAATGGTGATTTCCAAAGTCAAGCTTGACTTTAAAAAATAAGAAACTATTCTTAGCAAAAATGCCATTAGTCTCTTAAGAAACAAGGATTATCCTAATGCTTGTCTTGTATACATGCTTTATTGTCTCACCATTCAAAAACTGTTCAATCTAGCTTATTACATTGTCAAAAGAATGGAGAGCGTAACCCAAACCGACGTGATGGTTCTTCCTTATGGAATGCTCCACACACGCCTCTTTGAGCATGTCTGCACCACTCATCCGTATGCCTTCTTGGATCTTTATTACCTCGTGGACCATGTCATGATCCCTCGCACCGAGGGACGAGCTCTAAGGATAATGCCTGATGATAAAATTCCTCACTTATAAACTCCTTCAGAATCATCCAGATCTCCCTCTCCCGCTCAAAATCAAGAAGAAAATGATCTGGTGGACAATTACACACTTGATCCCTTTACCTACATCAACCAACTTCCACCCATCAAAGGAGGAGAATCCCCGAAGTTCAAGCAAAAAAGGGGATGTTCACGTGCTTGGGACATTTCCTATCAAATCTCATAAAGAAGAAGTAATGGTATGCTAAATGGTGTGAGTTCTTTTAAGGGTATGTTTGGATTAGACTATTTGAAACATGTACGTGTATGAATTATTTCCTTTCTCGTACTCTATTATGCTTAGATGGTTAAATTTTGATTTGTGAACTAAAAATGCTTAAACTTTATTGTCTTATGTGATTTGTGCTCTTTGATTGTTCTCTTTTCTAGAATTAAGGAGCGTTTGGCATAAATAAAAATGTGTAGAATATAAGCATAAAATCTTATCCATAAGCTTCTGGGATAATCAAGTATATCCATTTGATCAATATATAAGTTAAAATCAGGGTTAGAATTCATTTGGATCACTGCTAGAGATTTTGAGAATTTAGGAACCAAGGCTACAGCAGCCGGTTCCCAGTGCAGCACTAGCCGGTTCCATTAAACCAATGGAACCATCCTGTCGGTTCTACAATAGACACTTTTACATTTTAGGTAGGTATCTTTTTATCCAACTTCATAAATAGGTTAGTTGAACTTGTCTTAAGATAATCCAATGACTGGTTTTATCTTTTTTGACCTAAAAAGTACTTTAATTATTATATTTAGAGAAAAGTTAGTGGGCTTGACATTAAATGTTTTGCATGCACTTAGTGTATAAATTAAGACTTAGTTTTGAACTTGCTATCACCATCACAACACATCAAAACTTGAGAAAACCCAGTCACAACTCCCTCTTGATGACTTTCAAAATGGCCTCAAGTGCATCTTCTTCCACCAAAAACCCTCCAAGAAAGTTGCCAAAGAACTAATATGATTAACATTTCATCAAATGAATCCTCATCCATTCAACAAAACAATCCCATCTCCACCACTCTTGCACTCACCATCATACCACCAATGGCTAGCCAAACACCCCCAACTCAAAGTATTGAAATCTTACTGTTGGCTCTTAGAGCCCTTATGTTCTCAACTCTGCCAAGCTCACCCATTGAGCCTCACCTATACTTGACTTCCTTGGAAGACTTGCCACCTAGAAGCACCCATCCTCTACCACCACTATCTACTTAAGGTTTCAACTAAACACTCCCTTAACACACACCTATAGACTTTGAACCATTCTTCCCACCAATTAACCTCTCTAGAAGTAGGATGAGAGCTCAACCCCAACCACTCATGAGTAGGGATCAAGTCTTGCAAGAACTAGGTTAATTTCATAACCTCTCAAATAACCTAGAAGCCGCAATTCAAAATGCACAAAATGTGAAAGATAGCCTCTTCCCTCCTTTCACCACTATCTCTTCACAAATGCCACCCATAACACCACCATTCCATTTCACCACCATATCTACTACATCCATTCCACCATTTAGACCCATACTCCCACCATTAAATACCTTTATCCCTCTTGATCATTCTTTATGGATGGAAGGACCATCATCCCTTCCTCAACCACAAGAACACTCATGCCCCCATTTCCAACGCACTGAAACACTTGGTTATGATCTTCAAGATGAAATGTGGTTCATGTTAAACCAAATCCTCGAGCATCTCGACCACCTCGTTAACTTAAAACCATAAGGTGGTGATTGCAAGTTTGAATGACCCTAGGTTTTTGAAATATTAGATTAGTTGGAACCAAATCATGATTTTAGTTTTCCTTGATCAAAATCAATGTATTTTTATTTCATTATTTGTATATTCTTAATGGTTATTTAATCTTGTGATTGATTATTCTCGTGTTTATTAGTAATCTTGGATTAATTGTGCTTCAATGCTTGGCAATATGAATAGCTTGCTATTTGTTTTAGCATGTGTAGTGTATTGTTTGAATAAATTTCTTCCCACCAAAATTAGGTAAAGCTGACTTAGTGCAGGTCAGCCGGTTCCCTTCCCTAGAGGAGGCTGGTTCCATCTGTCAATGGAACCAGATAGAATCGGCTACACAATATTAATTTCTTTTCTTTCCCGTAAATCTTAATCATATTACTATGCAGGTTTCTCCCTATCTAGGAGGAGCTTATCTCTTGTTATAGAAATGCATTTCTAACTTGTGTCTTTGTAGCATTCTTAATTCTTTTGGATTTATTGACGACCCTATTTAATGGGAGCATCACCTTTGATTCTTTACGAATCACCATTTGTTCTGACATTCTTTGGTCCCAATCATATCTATCTTCTTACATCTATGCATTTGATTATTTATGAATCATAATTAGCTCTGATATCAATCGGTCCTACTCATATTTATTACTTTATTACATTGCATTTGTTGGCAAGTTTTTCTTCGACGCTCTTTTTGTTTCAACAAAAAGGGGGAAGGAACTAAAAACTCCAATTTAAAACTTATAAATTTGGCTGTTTACTTCCGATAAGTTAATGCAAATAAACCGTAAAAATGTTTAATTATATACTATGATCTATTTGTGTTTTGTCGATGATAATCATAAAATCAACGGAAGTAGAAAATAAAGTTTATTAGTTTTAAACCAATAGTTTTCTAATTCGACTATCATCAACATACATTCATCATCCGCACCATACTCATCATTTGCATCATACGTTTCCTATAAAAATTTCTTATCAAAACATACATAATATATTTTGTACAAACCATCTTAGTCACTTTGGTTAAAACAAATATATTCACTTTTTAATAATGTAAACACTTAGGATTATTTAAGTAAACCTAATAAATTTTTCTTTAAACATATACTATTTTCTACAAAATAGAAAAATTATTTTTGACGTTAATTACATCATTGGTGACATCACACAATCTTAAATGCGGATTTGATGTCAGAAGTGCCGTTTCCATTACTTTGTACTGGCCGGTTCCCAGAACCGGTGGAACCGTGCTACAGGACAACCGGTTCCATAGGTTTATACCGGTCGGTTCCATCTTGCAAATGGAACCGGTGGATCCGTGCTACAGTGCCAGAGTTTGCCTATAAATACCAAGCAATTTCTCTTGTTCATACATACAATATCATATACTTTTCAGTCACGTTCATCTAACCTCTGATCTTTGATCATGTTTCTATCATATTAGAGTTTTTGGTGCTTTCTTAATAGGAGAAGATTCACCGATTTATGCGTACGAGGTCAAGCTTCAAGGTTCGCTTGTTGCAAGTATCTCCCATGTCATGAAGATATATCAACTGATTTTGAGTCATCATCTTATTCATCATATTCATTCAAATCTATCATTGTAGTTTGTCAAGAATGTATAGGGAAAACTAGTGTGTAGAAAGTTAGGATTTGGGTTGTATATTGTAAGCTCAGTTCTATGCTTATTAGAACCTTGCACTTAGATTAAGGGTAAGTGTTGTGGGGTTTGTCCATCCATGGTTAGGATACGGTATTTAGCTTAGTACCGAAAAAAGGGTAAAGCAACAAAGTATTGGTTCTTCCGTAATAGGACTCGGTGTTTAGCTTAGCACCTAGGGGTGTGCACGGTTCGGTTTTGGTCGGTTTTTGGCTAAAACTAAAACCGAACCGAAATATTTGGTTTTTACAAAACCAAAAACCGAAACCGTTCGGTTTTTGGTGGTTCGGTTTTTTTGGTTTATTACCGGTTTTGGTTCGGTTTTTTGGTTTTTTCGGTTTTAAACCGTTTATATTTGGGTGTCGCCAATTTATATCAAAAAAATTGTTTTATGTTGAAAATTGGTTATTATTTCTTTACTTTTTTTGTCTATTTGAGCCTATTAATGTTTATCCCAAATTTCTACAATTACACACATATAAATGTGACACATACACATGCAAATAAATATATACATAGTATGATCATTATCACTTATGTAATGATATATTGTAAAATAAACACACGTACATGACAAACACAAACACGCATATAAACATTAAGATAAATATATTATAATTACACCCACAAAATCAATATGAATTTAAAATATTGATTTATTATTTATTTAAAATATTGATTTATTATTGATAAATATATTATAAGTCCATTTAATAAGAAATCTTTAAATTGAAATTTTAATTGGTAAAACTATTCAACCCCCCTCCCTTCTAGTTTTCCACATATGCAATTTTTGTATATTTATGTTTTTTTGTTTCCTTATATGAGAACCATGATGCCATTTATTTTAGGAGGCTTTTAGTGTTTTTAAACGAGGTATTAGGCGGCCGTGTGTTGCTGCAGAGCGTAATATCCTATATTTTCAGTCTCAAGGTTACAATTTTGTAATTTCAAAATGGAAAAAGATCTTCTCAACACAAACATAACAAAAAATAAAGAACCTGAGAAAATAGTACATAATGAATTACGTAAAATTCTAGAAGTCAAGCTGCTCAAAAAATTATGTATAATTTGGTTTTCCAACAGATGGAAATACACCTAAATACACTCATGTGGTGATGTGTTTTCAATAAATGTTGTCACTTCATTCAAATGTGATACAAATCTTCTTTGAGTTGCGATTGTTACAGTTTCTTTTCTCCACATCAAAACTTGTCACCATGTTGTTCCATATGGTGGCTCTATAGTGGTACCACTGTCAAAGATGTAAAGTTTTAGCTTTATATGGCATACATATGTATATATTATAAGGTACATAGACGAGCTTACTTCAAATTTTGGATATCAATGGCCTTCCTTATAATCCAGCTCATTTTAGAATCTCATGTGATAAGCAGCCCATTAATCTGTTGCATGCAGCTGATATAGTTTATTGACATATTATGGAATTACATCAATGTATGTTTTGTGTATAGTTCATGCCATCTGAGAATACCTTTGAGTATAGCAGTGGTGACATCAGCCCATGGGGAAACTCATTATAGGCTGCAAACTTAAAGTAGTGTTCTTGGAATCCATTCCTTGGCATGACACCAAACTAACTATATTTACCTAACATCAGTGTTGTGTTATGATCTTTTTTTCAATTCTTTGTCACTTGCAACTAAATTTGAAATTTTGTATGCAGCTTTTAGAGAAACCAGTAGACGTAAAATAATACTCTGATTATGTGAAGTTGCCCCAACATTAGTATATCCTTTGAAGATTTATTGGATATCCTAAATACCAAAGAAAAAACTTGTTAAAAATCAGTACGTGTGTAAGCATAACGACTCGCGATGATTGCAAACTACAAAGCATAAATTCTGAATTCATATATATATATATATATATATATATATATGTATATATATATATATATATATATATATATATATATATATATAGCAATAAAAAACTAACTGAGATTGGATATAGTTTTTTAGCCCCAAATAGAATCCCAAATCCCCTTCCCATTCAACCAACATTTCCCAAACCTCTTCCTCTTGCTCGAGCCTTTTTATTAGCCCTAGATACAGTAAACTACATTTTTATAACTCTAAGCATTATGTCTAATCTAGCGTTGAACAGATTGGCAAAGATGCAAAGCCAGTGGTTGAAAATATATCGTTCATGAATGCGGACACCACCAATAAACCTAAAAATTAGTAGACTACATTGGTGCCATCGATTCAAGACATTAAAGGAAGCATGACATAAATAATAAAACATCAGATGTTCAAGTTGCATGCCACATAACACTTTGAGATTATAAATTCTTAAATCAATCTATTAAAGGACATAATAGGTGTACACAAAAACCCATGACATTGGGACACTTATTAGTGCGCAATCGTCATCACGAACAACAAAAATTTTAAAACGAAATTTGAGTCAATAACTGAACCGTTGAAACTTTTTCAAGGCGTTATATTTAGAAATAAATGTCTAAAAATTCAATCCTAATTTTTAATTAACATCTTTTTTATTAATCTAAAGACACGTGGTTTGATACTTCATCTAAAGGCAGTGGGAAATTTTACCTGCGCTAAGGCATCTAGAACTTATTGGAGACGAACTCCAGCTACAACTTCGCAAGAGTCTATTTAAACCAAAGGAATTTGTAACGAAATTCCCTTCCAAGCATGACGAAAGACCTTAATATCAATTTTTTTCATTCTCATCAAAGTAATGTTACAATTTCCAGCTGTCGTATCACGTATACCTAAAATAAAACACATAACAATCTATTAGTAGCTATACCCATAATATACATGTCTCACTTCATATATATCGTTGCTACTAAAGACAAAAGCTATTATAATTTAAGGCATTGGCATTTAAAATTATACGCACACTTATGCTGCTAGTGATTTTTCGTTTGTAGACCATTGTGCATGATGTAGATATAACATTGTCTCTATATTTCTCTATTCAGTCCCACTCTATACAACAACACAACTGTGTAATGGTAGAAAAAACGTATTATTGACACATTAGACGATCAAACAAATAATAATCAAGTAACGCACAAACTTTGAAGAACAATGACATTTACATAATAAAGCAAACACACAAATGCAATTCAACCCATAGAGCAAAAAACTTCATAGCAAAGCATTTATAACCCTAAACGCTTAAAAAATAGCAATTATGATAGCAGGTCATGCACATTACACAAAATCATATATCCAAGCTAAGAAAATAGCAAACTAAAACATCCTAATCTTTTACACATCCCAAAAGAAAAATAAATAAATCAAAAGATCATTATGCACCCGAATTATACAATTTCCACAACTTCGGCAACCATAACAACAACTTATGCATAGCACACCAAAACCAAATGATCACAAATTACACAAACTTATCATCTTGACTGCAATAATAGTGTTTTTTAAGGTGAAAAAAGGTCAAAGTCAAACATCTTACTATTTTATACAGACCAAAAAGGTAAAAATGAAAGATGATCACGCTCAGGTTACATAATATAATAGTGGTTGCTAAGCCAAAAGAATATCAGAGTCAGCCATCCTACTATTTTACACAACCTAAAAAGATAAAAATAAATTGAAACATCGTTACACCCTAAAGAAACACGGTCTGCGGTGCTATAAAATCATGCAACACTGAATAAATTTAAAAATAGACGGGTTTAAAATCAAAAATTCAGTTTGATTTGTTAATTAACGGAACGTGTTGATTTAGCAACCATAATCATAACTTATACGCAGCCTATGAAATCACGCAACAATCAAGAAATCAAAAGTTCTTTAGCTCACCTTATACACAACTAATAAAATGAGAAGTTACATCCACATATCAAGATTCTAATATCATACACCAAAATATAGCAGCAATACAAACCCACGGATACATATAATACTTATCATGAAATTTAAAGTAACACAAAGACAAACACAAATGCATTAATCCAATAATAACACACAAAGTTAGAATAATACCTAAATACCATACGCTGACCAATGATATAGGAATCAGATTTATATTTTGATTTCATATTTTTTGTTTTATACGCAGTTGGCAGGTTTACGGTCTGCGGCACTATAAAAGTATGCAACTTTAAATAAATTTGAAAGCAGCCGATTTTAAATCAGAAAATTAGTTTCCTTTGTTAATGAACGACACTTATTAATTTAGTAACCATAACTGTAACTTAGATGCAGCCTCATAAATCACGCAACAATCAAGAAATAAACATTTGTTTAGCCACCTTATATGACTTATAAAATCAGAAGTTAGTTCCGCATATCAAGCATCAAATATGAGACACCAAAAATTAGCATCAACACAAACCCACAAATACATATAATACTTATCATAAAATTTAATCTAACACAAACACAAATACATGAATCCAATAATATCATTCAATACATGATATTATTTGATTGATCTAATTGTGTTTATATTATTGGATTCAATAGTTGAATGATCTAATTGTGTTAGGTATTTAGGTGTATCCACGATACATATCTAATTTCCGTCTCATTGGTTAACGTATGGTATTTAGGTATTAATTTGATTTTGTAAGTTATTATTTGATTGATCTAATTGTGTTTGTATTAGTTTAAGGTTTTTGATAAGTATGATATGTATTTGTGTGATTATGCATGTGTGTTTGTGTTTGTTTAAGCTTGATGCAATGTTTTGGTTTTTCATATTTGAAGCTTCATATGTTTGTATATTTCTGATTTTGAAGCTTTGTATAATGTGAGCCTATCTGCATGTTGCGTATAATTTGGATCGTGGATACGCCTATATGCATGTTGCGTATAATTTAGTGATGCTTTTCAATCGAGCTTGATTTGATGCCAGTGTTAATCTAAGCCTAAAGGCGAAATCGTCTACGTGATAATAATTACTTACATATGTGTATAGTACTATAGTACGTCTTAATGAGTTTGTTTACTTTGATATATTGTGAGCGATGCGACGATCTCCGAAACACTTACGCGACTTTACCTTATTTCCTTTTGATGTTATTGAAATTATGTGTAGTTTGTCAATTCCGCTAGTTATTTTCTCGATCGACACCGAGTTTGAACACTCTTCTTATGCTTTTGAATCGTATATATTGCTTCATAATCTATTGTTTTGAAGTCTTCCATTCGATGGGAGTACTACTTTACCTTGTCAACTCGGATCATGCCGCCTTTTGGCACTTGACTTTGGAACGCGATTGACTAACGTCTTATTATTCTTCTCGTTACTTGTTATGATTTTGAAGAATCATGATGTCAAGAAGACACCCCTTTTTTACTTAATGTAGCTTTTAGTCTTGTTTTGATATTGTGTATTGTGTTGGCCATACTTAAGTAGGATGATTTATAATCATCTTATTGAAATGAATTGGGACGCTTCTTCATTTGAATAAGGAAATTATAAACCGCTGAACCATAAGTTCATAATTCTTTACTTACATGGATTGGGACGCCTCTTTATGTAAGTGACGAACTGTGAATGAGTGGGCTTATGTGTATTTGACATAGCGTGTGTTCGTCCGTACAAATCATTCTTTGGGCTATGAACTCGTTCGACTCGTAATTTGTTATAGGGATTTTTCTGAATGTGTATCGACCGTCGCGAACTTAATAAGCTAATAGTAATGAACCACTAACCACTTCCAAGAATTGATGACTTGTTAAATTCTTCGTTTCCAATGGCTTTTCTTCGAGCCATATATTTTATCCTCCCTTTTAAAGAATTCTCATGACATTCAATCTATTCGCTCATGCTCATTGCATATATTTAATGCTTTGACTTTTGTTCATTCAATTTTCGTTGGAAACCTCAACGAGGACCTGAGTATACCCTCAATCTCTTCACAAGTAAACCATGGATGATTATGGCAAATTGAGCACCGGGACGGCGCTCCCTAAAGGGGTAGATAATGTAACATTTAGGAATTTAAGATCAATATTTAAACCAAACTCTAAATTCTATTTCTAATTTTTATGGAATTTATTATTTTTATTTTTAGTCGTTTTAACGAAAATCGTCGTTTTAGCTAGTTTCGAATCATGCCTTGAATATTTATCCGTTTTAGCGTTTGAGAAATCTATAATTCCATATTTTAGCTTTGAGAACTTATTTATTTTTTATTTTAATACTTTTAGACCTTTATTCGCGTTTGACTGAAACCGCGTCAAAATAGTGTTTTTAAAATTTTTAACATTTTAATTAAGTGTTTTAACACAAAATAATGTAGTGTAAATTTTTAGAAAAATAAAAATATATATATAACCAAACACCCCCTTATATTTTATTAGCTCCTAAAATAAGCTAAACCAAACACCCTTTTATTAGCCTTTTTACTCCAACATAATCATAAACCAAACACCCCCCTTAGAACTTAATTAGGCATGTTTGACCATTATATAAAGCCTTGACCCTTCTTTAAAAATTCATAAATTCAGTTATAAAAAAAACACTATTGTGGAAGTCTATTTAGAAATACTTAGACTATAATTATGTATTTGACTCCCTTAATAACACTTCCTAAAAACACACAAACACCTCCAACGACTAAAATCTTTTCCTCCCTCCCTTCTCCTGTACTGTCGATCGAACCACCATGATCCACCATCATTCCATCAAAAAATTTCTATAGCAATTAACAAAATCCCTTCAATTAACCTTTAATTAAACATATCCCAAAAAGAATTAAATGTTGATTTTGAGTTTGAAGGTTTTTGATAAATTTGGATTGAAGATAAAAATTAGGGTTTTTGGAAAAATCTTGTGGGGATTATCTTGTTAAGGTATTGGGAGTATTATAAACATCAATGGAAGTTTTGATTTTGGTTTTTTCTCATGGTTCGATCTAGGCCGGACCCTAAGTGAGTGTTTGGTTAGTTTTCTTCTTCAATTGTTACATTGTAAGCCCTTTTTATTTCCTTCTTGATTGGTTTTACATATATGTAACCATGCATGTTAGTTTTGGATACTTTGGGAATCTATAGAAAAATTATGTTTATGAGTTTGTTGGTAAAAATTGATGGTTTAGTACTGATTATAGGTTAGCATGGTTGTGTTGAATGCAAAATTTGTGTGAAAATTAAAGATTTGTGAGGGTTTCTAAATCGTCCTTTAGACCATAAAATTTAGGCTTGATTTGGTAAGATAAGTATTGTTGTAATATGATTTTTAGTGATTAGAGTGGTGGTGGTCCCGATTATAATGAACTTTGGTAAAAATTAATCGCTTTCATTCTTAAAAACGAAAAAGATAAGTTGATTTGAAGTTGTGAAATTAATTGCGGAAATTCTGCGCACACGTTGTTTTTTGGTTTAGAATTTTAGTTCATCTGCGAGTAGTGTAACTGGCCAATGACAATAGCTTTCTCTAATGATTACAGACCCTATGTATTAAGTGTCTCCGAGTCTACTTTGCCAGGATTCTAAAATTAAGTTCAAAGAGTCTATTTTCCAACGAGTGCGGCCTCATGGATTTTCAGTAAGTAAAAGTTGGTCAAATGATTTTTACAAGAAAAATTGTCGAAACTGCGTTTTAGGACCAGATTTTAGATTGTGAAGATGTGATGAGCAGACATAGCAAAACATAATATTTTTTGATGAAATTCGAACTGAAGCAAGTTCATAATGTGTGTGAATTACTGGAATTTTTCCAGATTTTTCTGGAAAGGTTAAATTGGTCTGATCATGTCCAACTTTTGCAATGTTCCGGCAGACCCCGTTTCGGACACCTTATGTTGTAGCATTTTTCAAAAATGGTTAGACATACAAGAAATTTTTGGGAAAAATGTAGTAACTTGTCAATGCATATAAGAGTCTAGGAATGGAAGATGGGCGACCGTTGTGGTCATTTGGTATTTCTTTAGGCGTTGTCAAGTGACTAGGAAAATGGGTCAAAGTGGTCATTTGGTATTACTAAGAAGTTGAGACGCACACATGGATTCTATGGTATAAGATTACATACATGTCGATATATATATTTTGCATACTTATGCATTTTATGCATTTTTCTTATAAATATATTTCTCATACGCGCACCATTACTATAGGTCGCGGGTGAGACGTTGTAGCCATTCTCTCTTTGTTAAATTTCTCGTTCGATACTTCATTGCTTCTCGATGAGTTCATAGCCCCACCTTTTCTCTTTTTAATGGTTTTCATAACTATTTTCGGGGTGAGAATACATGCTTGTTTTACTAAGTAAACCTATTGATTTCTACCACATAAGCATTACATGAACGTTTTTACTAAAGCTCTTACTTGTTTACTACATGACTTTTAATCCATGGATGATACATGGTGTTTACTCATGAATTTATTAAAGCTTGATTCGTTTACTACATGATTTGAGAACATTGATTATCTATTTATGAAACCGTGAGTTTTGGACACATTATTTGTTTTACTAATGGAACACAAGTGCTTGAAGGGTATGCCTGACCCGATTATGAAATTATCTGCATGAGTCGCTATTGCCAAAGTCCCTAATTTCATGAACCATTAATTGCCCGCGGGGTAAACGCTAGTACAATTAATAGATCTATTAGGTTTGACAACCCTGTCGGGGGTATGGATCGAATCCTTTCGAGCACCCCACCTATCAACGGACAATTTGTATTGAGAATCGTAGGTATAAGGCAATAATACCTAGTACTGGGGCAACTGTATTTGCATTTGATATGCGTTATTGTCAAGGTTTCGGTGTCATGAGCTCAATGCGGTAATGTTGAATTATCCTTTGAAATACTGTCGCTGGCTGATCTTAAACCTTGTGGTCCACTATTGAATATTACTTGATTTATCGAATCACTACTTGGATTTCAGAAATAGTACTTTGAAATGTTGTAGCGCTGCTTTTCTTACCAAAATATTCACTTGAATTATTTAAATACTGCTTTTACTTAAACCTATGAATTCACTAACATTATTATTGACGTTTTTGCATGTATTTTCTCAGGTTATTATATTGCTAGCTGAGCATTGGGAGTATTCGAGTCGCGGGATATCAAAACTTTAAAGACTTGGTTTTTTTCACATTCGACAACCATTTATTATTAAAATATACAAAGGAGTCATGTTTAAACTCTTATAACTTTTGTTAAAAATAAATTATTTGGACCTGAATTTACTCTGATTTATTTAAATTGAATGTGACATTTTATTAAACGTCTCTTTTGAGGTCGTTTTCTGTAACTTGTGTGTAGGAACTATGAAGTAGCACCCCAAGTGGTATTCCGCTGCGATGTTGTGATTTTGGGGGTGTTATAGTGTTGCCATAGATTGGGTCCTATTGATGTTACCACTGTCCTGCTCTGCTTCTAAGCTAGAAGCAGTAGTGGCAGCCCTTTCTATTTTGTCACCCAACTCCTTATGGACAGCCTCATCACCAACCTTTACAAGGGACCACCAGATTGAGGTATCTTAGTGTCTCGACCTCTTTTGATGTTACATGTCCTTCCAACCATTCTTGATTGCATATTGACATAATTAGCCTCCCCTCAAATAATACTTCAGAGGTTTAGCATCTAATACTAAGTACTCAATATGCTTAGCCTGCAAATGTTAGTCCAAAACCAAGAATATACAATCCAAAGTATTTTCTTGTTTACTAGTTTTAATTATGACTAACAGTTTTAACTAGCAGTTTCAAGTATAACTAGCAGTACTAATTATACTTAGCAGTTTTAACACTTTGCCTAGCAGTACAAAAACTTGCCTAGCAGCATTAATCTTATAACTACCAGTTTTTACTTCCAAATCCATTTTAAACAAACACATCCTTAGAGATTAAGTAATCTAATGCTAGCAATTAGAAAGTTAAACCTGCTAACATCAAATGAATTTGTGAGAAGATCTGCAACATTATGATCAGAATGTACCTTGATTACTTGAATGAGCCTTTTCTCATAAAATCTCTGATGAAATGATGCCTTATCTCAATGTGCTTGGTTTTATCATGAAACTTTGGATTCTTCACAATGCAAATGGTGCTTTCATTATCAATGTAAATCTTAGTGTTCATAAAATTAAACCCATAATCAAGCATTTGATTTTGGATCCACAACACCTATCCATAGCAATTTGCAGCAGCAACATATTCTGCTTCAGTAGTGGAGTTTGCAACTATTGTTTGCTTTTTACATTGCCATGAAATTAATCTCTTGCCAAGAAATTGACAACCTCCTGTTGTGGATTTCCTGTCAAGACTAGCACCAGCATAGTCACTATCTGAAAAGGCTTCCAAGTCAAATGGTGAATCTCTAGGATACCAAAGGCCCAATTTAGGTTGACCTTTCAAGTATCTAAAGATCCTCTTCACAGCATGAAGATGTGAGGTTTTAGGTGTAACTTGGAACCTTGCACAAGCACAAACAGCAAAAGTTATGTCTGGTCTAGAAGCTGTTAGGTACATCAATGATCCAATCATTGATCTGTATAAATGAACATCCACACTATCAGCTTCTTCATCCTTGACCAATGCCTTGTTAGGTTCCATAGGAGTGCTTGCTGTCTTCACAGTGGCAAAATCAAACTTCTTCAATATTTCAGCCACATATTTGTCTTGGCTAATGAAGATTCCATCCTCCTTCTGTTGTACTTGCAATCCTAAGAAGAAAGTGAGTTCCCCCATAGAACTCATCTGGAATCTTTTGTGCATCAAACCTTCAAACTCATCACATAAAGACTTCTTTGTGGACCCAAAGATGATATCATCAACATACACCTGTACTAACAAGATATCACCTTTGTCCTTCTTGATGAACAAAGTCTTATCTATAGTGCCTCTTCTAAATCCATTTTCAATTAAGTAGGTAGACAAGGTCTCATACCAGGCTGTGAAAAGTGTTGTTTTAGGTAAAGTCGGCAAGATATAAATTTAAAACTTGAAAGCATAAATTACACCTGCACGACAACACCATCAAGTTTTTGGCACCGTTGCCGGGGAGTGAAAATTAATCTTGATTTTTATTTGATATTTTGGTTTTCAACATTAGATTAGATCTAACCCTTAGGATTAGTGTAGTTTAAATTAAGTTTATATTCATGTGTGTTTGCTAATTGTGTTTATGTAACACGACGTATTTAATTTACTGAATACGACGTATAAAGTTATTTGACAATTTTCTGCCCTAGTAAGTTTATTACAGGATGGACGACCCGAACATTACTATGGAGGAATACATCAGGCTCGAGGAAGAAAAAGCTCAAAAACGTGGGAAAGTGTTTAACTGGGAAACTACTAAGTATGGTAAGATCTGGTATGATGAAGAGCTTCACGACCTCATATCCGTTGAAACTGAATTCCTAGATATAGTCTTCAGTGATAATTTGTCATCAAATGAAACACTCTCTTGTGAACCCACGGTAAGTTCTCTTAACAACAATGAAATTGACTTTCAAATATCATTTGACAAATATTCGACGATGAAGATTTACACGGTTGTAGTCTTTTGACAAAAAACTCATTTTCTTATTAAAAATAATTTCTAACTTATGATTTGAAAACGGATTTCGGAAAACGATAATGAAAAAGTCAATATGCCTTTGTTTCCATCACCCGAGCCTTCGGTCAGTTGTATTGATGATTTAGACTTCTTTAAAGATTTTGAGAATGAATTTCCAGCCATTGTTTACAATGATGCTCTAACATCTAAATTAGATTTCTCAACTGAACCCACTTTATGCCCTCAACATATCGATGAGTTTGATTTGAAAGATGAAACATCATTGTCCCGGAATATGTGAAGTGGAAACAAAACATTTTGTACTTTTGGATCTATTCCCCTTCAACATAATTTTATATCGATATCAAAAAATATCGGATAAAGACAATTGGTGATAATGAAAATTGATATGATTCGATCTTCGAGGGGAGTTGAGGTGTCATTTTTATACACTTTTTTGGGTGTTTACCCCTCAAAAATAGTATGTTTATGCCCAAATAGGTATTAAGTATCTTAATGTTCCTTTTCATGGTATTTCTCATTTGGAAGACATTTGGTTGAATTACACGTGACTTGAGCTCATTTGGAGAAGAAACGCGAGATTTCGAACCCAACACAAGATCTTGAAGATTTGTGCTCACAGAGCTGAACGGCGTTACAGCTATTCACGCGCCGTAACATACTCTTAAAGTGACTGGCGTCACATCATTTCATGACGGCGTCAGCCCGCACCGTCTCAAACGCAAATCTAGAAGATTCTTCTTACGACAGCGTCACGACTAAAACGCGACGTCGTCGTGTTCATTTTCTATATATTACTAAACTGAATAGGTTTTGTGTGTGTAACTTTAGAATAAAAAGAGGGTACGAACCCTAGTTCGTTTAGCAGCTGTAGGAGACGATTTTAGGGCCTAAAAACCCTATTATACTTCTTCCAATTCATGTTTTAATCAAGTAAGGTTTACTTAATCATTCAATATGTCTATGTGTTGTTTGATTTATTGTTCTTGCTTTATCTTTTATCATGCTTGGCTATACCTCTATTGTGTTTAGGTATGATTGGTATTGAAACCTAGAATGTAGATCTTAGTGGTGTTGCTTCTTGTGATGGATGTGCACGTTAGGTCTTAGAAAACCAGCTTTTGTCTTCATCGCTGTTGATATGTTTAGGGAAATGTGATTGTGTAGAAAGGATACCATCGGGTAACAAATACCTTGCCCCCTAATATGGTGTTCCACTATTAAGATATTTTCAAATGCACTAGTGTATTTTTTTTTTTACTTTTTTTTTCTTGGGGCCGAGTAATAGTCTTCATACTACCTTGCATGTGCCTTGCTCTAGCGGCATATTAAGTAGCCGGCGGGTTCGTGTAATTCGTCCATGCTTTAGGAAATAGTTACACAGATCATCACAAGTGTGACAAGGCAACAATACTATGAGAAGCAATCTAAGGAGTAATACATGATTAAATAAACACAGTCTTTTATCTTATTGTTATCACCATTAGTGTAGAATATATTTAGTTTAAATAGCTAAAACCAAACCTCCCTCCAATTATATGACTTACTTGCTTTCCATAAAATATAAAAATACAAAAATAATCTTCCCTCAACCCTTAGAGTTCTGGTTAAGGGACGTCGATCAAGCCTTCCCTACTTTTCCTCGACGTGAACTAAACAACCCCGAGTTTACCTATTACTCACTACAACATACCTTGGGAGTTGTACAACTTCTCGTGTTAAAAGTCATACGACGACCGCACATAAAGTTTTTTGGGAGCGCCTGGGTTAGGTGGTATTGTAAGCGTTTAGCTTTGTTCTACTTGATTAATAATTTCAAGTAAAGATTAAATTTCTTGGCAGTTAGCTTTCTCGTATTCTATCTTTTCTTTTTGCCTTTTGTTTGTAAACCTTTCCATTCAACTTCAGGATGTATGGGAATGTCCTCTTTTCACCTTACACTTTCATAACCTCTTCAAAAAACAAAAACCTTCCCATTCTAAAATCATTACTTGGTGTTTCAACAACATCAAGATGAACCTATCTACGATGCGTGGACTCGTTTCAAAAAATTAATCCATAGAGTCCCTCATCATGGCCTCAATTTATTGTCCCTTGCTCAATTCTTTTATCATCACATCGACCAATATACCCAAATGGACCTTGACTTTGCAGCAGACGGGAACTTTAGGGAATTAAGTGGTGAAGAGGCATGGGAAACCATTAAAAACTTTGCCCAATGCCAAAAAAATGGGACAACCCACCAAACATTATTTCCGAACAGGAAATAGAAAATTTGAAGGTTCATGCAAAAATATTATTTGGAAATGAAAATGTTTGGGTTGAGATGCATAGGAATATTGCATGGGACAAAGTAGAAAATCCAAACCCACAAAGTACCCCACAAGTCCCACCATCATTTGAGAAAAACACACCGCCCGTGACTCACCCAAAAGAAGTAAATGAAACTATAGGAACCCGAATAGAGGTAGAACCTTTGAACAAGACAAAACTAGAGGAAGTAGGCTTGAATTGTAATCACAACACTCCTCTTAGTTCTAGGGATGTTCCTAGTTTTAATGGATAGGAGCCTCAACCTTTACTCAATAGTCCATCCTTAGATGTAAGTCTAGGAGACGTAATATGCCTCAAACCACCCATTAAACCACATAGTCCGGATAGTTTTAGGATGAAGGAAGTAGATCATTTGACCAATAATACACCACCTTCACCTCACGTGGCATCTTTCCACCCTAAGGATACGTATTGCCATTATCACCCATGCATTGGTGACCCTAAGAAACATTGTGGATTTAAACCGGGTTTATTAGGACTTAGTGGATCCTTAGGTGTTAATTTTTCAAAATTGGGAATGATAGAAAATGATTAGGAATTAGAGTCTAAGGAAGTTTATTTTCTAGGAAGAGGACTTAATTCACACGTTAGACAAAAGAAGTAGAGAATTGTTAGGATGAAAGAAACACAGGTTGGAGCACAGAATCAACAAAATATTTTTTATACATATGGATCCTTTTGCCACCATGGTGTGTACCTTTACTATTTTCACCCCCACTGAAATCAAGTGTATGGGGAAACCTTTCCCTTTTATTCTGTTAATAAGGGTTGAGTCAGGCTCGTAACTCGAACAAAAACAAGCGTTTTTGGGAGGCAACCTAATTTTTTTCCCGCAAATTAGGAGTGTCATGTGTGTTTTAAGTCTTTACCATTTGTTTTATTATGATTGAACTATCTTGTAATCATGCTTTGTTTGTCTTTAACCTCGTCTTAATTTCAATCAAAGGTATTTTACAAACAATAAGTGTAGGGGAATTCATTCGGCTTTTGAACAAAATTCAAACATGTTAAATGAATTGTTTAGATTAATTTGTGTCAGTTTCGAGTCATATGATTGAATTGTTAAATCTCAGGTTTTGTACAGCCATTTATACAGGAATTAACTTGTGGAATCAAGTGCAGGAAATTTTTCATCAAAAACAAAAAAATTCATTTTCAGAGACTGTGGAGACGGCGTCACGATTAACACGCAACGCCGTCACCAAGACACCTGTGACGGGGTCACCACAACCCTGACGGCGTCAAACGCCTAGGTTTAAAAAACTCAAAGTTTTTAATCTTTTTTGAAAATAAAACTTGCACAATATTTAATATATGTATTCTTCTGTTATAAACCTGCAAAACCTAATGAGTTTAACAATTCTTTCATCTTATCTATCGAATCAAACCCTAAATTCATATAGTATATTGGTAAATCGCACATTTTATGCTTGGTATAGTTGTCTTTTGTCTTTGATTACAGGTTATATTTGATGAGAAAAAGCTTGAAAGTTCTTAGGAAGTGTCATTGGATGATTCTCGAAGGACAATTTAACCAGTTATCGCATGTTTCTTCTCCATTATTGAGTAAACCAGGGGAGTACTAGTTTCTTTTCCTTGTTTTCTTTTCCCTTTATCTGTTTTAACGGGTACTTCTAGAGAACATTGAGGACAATGTTCAACTTAAGTGTAGGGGGAAAATAAGCCTTAGAAACTATTCTTTCATTTGTCATTTGCCTTGTCTTTAAAAAGATGGGTAATATATCGAAACATAGCATAAAAGGGTGATTTTTACCAAAATTTATTTTTTTTACGACACATACCAACGAAAACGAGTATTACTAGCGTCCCATGGATAGGAATTTATATGATATTGACATAAAAACCTCAAAATTCCAACCCATAACTAATGTAGGTTAGCCTTTTGATTTTATACCTTTTGCTTGTTCGTGTTAAGGTGTGAGCAATCATGGTGTGTCTATTCACGTCGTTGCGGAGTGTATGCGTGGTTTTTGTTGCCTTTTATGGAACACCAAAAAAAAATGGTATCAGTTACTTTTGGATTATGAGAGTGTACTGGTAGCATATTAAATTCTAGAACTTGTTTTTGTGATGCATCCCGAGACCGCATATTAAGTATTAGGATTTGCTTGATAAGAGCATTGGTTTAACACCATGTTTAAACCTGTAATTGTTATGATGGTCACACCGATCATATAACTATCCCACACCCTTACCATGCACTCACCTTTAGTGCAGGATACCCCTAGTATAACCCTCTTGAGCTATCCTTTTTCACGGTTTCATTAATTTTATGGTTAAGTCGGACTATTAATGAAGATCATTGTCACCCTTAAACCAATTGTTACACCCAAAAAGCCTTAGCCTACCTTATATGTACTCGCTTTTAGTACATTATTGTGTTATAACCCAAGTTAATTATTGAGTACACAATTGATAAGTCCTTATCCTTGTAAATACAGTTTTGACGATTGGGATTCATGGTAGTAATTTATTTTCGTGGAAGAATGGGGAAAGAAAAGTCAAGTCATTACCCCCATTGGTTGTCACAAATGATCTCATGTTATTTTGATCAACATCAATTCGGGTCATTAGTTTGATTGTAAATATCTAGCACGTAATTAAGATCAAGTGTTGGGGTAAGTGTTATTAACCTTCATGTTGTTTTTTGTTATTTTAAAAATTAGTAAGTAAAGGTAATAAAAGTTTATATGTCTGAAGTAGGGTCTTTGAATTTGTACTTCGATACATGCGTTGTTGGAAGGGTAAGTGGATGTTAAGTGTTGGGGCTGTCAGTGGCTTTCTTACATTCATCTGTTGTAATAATGTCTATGTCCAATCATTCACCGGATTGAATCTTTCTAAGGGCAAAGGTATGGTGATTCAAACTAAAGTCCTCACAAAATTTCTACAAAAACTGGACATCACAATATTAGGTTATCCAATATATTTGCAGTCTGTGTTGACATGGATTGTTCTGAGTATCCTGTCGAAAACTATAAATACTACAATTTACCCTGTTTGAATAAAGACTCGTGATAAGTAATGAGTAATACTTGCACCTAGCGGTAGAGGTTTGATCCTTTACCAAGCCTATGATAATTTATATGCTATGACAGGTAATGAGTATGATTTTCCGTTTCCCCATATGTTTTAATTCATTATACACCCGAGTGATAGAGAGAATCCTATACACTTATGTGAGGTGCTAATGTATATACTCTTACGTGCTATTAATATAGGTCTAAAAGGTGTGTTGTAGAATATATTTAAAGAGTAGGTAAAATGACCCCTCATATTGTTATTGTCTAGATAGAAAAGCCCATTTGCTTGAGGATAAGCAAATCCCAAGTGTAGGGGTATTTGATGAGGTGTCATTTTATACACTTTTTCGGGGTCGTTTAACCCTCAAAATCGTGTGTTTATGCCCAAAATAGGTACTTAATCATTCCGTTTTAGGTATTTCTCATTTGGAAGACATTTAGATGAATTACACATGACTTGGGGATCATTTGGAGAAGAAACGGACGAGATTACGAACCAACACCAAGAATCTTAAAGATTTGTGCTCACAGAGCCTGGAGACAGCGTACAATCTATCACACGCGTTCATAAAACTCATCAAGTTACGACGTCACATCGTTTCATGACGGCGTCAGCCCACATCGACTCAAACGCAGATCTAGAAGATTCTTCTTACGACGGCTTCCCGACTAAAACGTGACGTCGTCGCGTCGTTTTTCCTATATATACAAACCCAAATTTAGGGTTTTGAGTGTGTAACTTTAGAATAAAAAGAGGGTACGAACCCTAGTTCGTTTACCAACTGTAGGAGACGATTTTAGGGACTAAAAACCCTATTGTACTTCTTATAATTCATGTTTTACTCAAGTAAGGTTTACTTAATCATTCAGTATGTCTATGTGTTATTTGATTTATTGTTCTTGCTTTATCTTTAACATGCTTGGCTAAACCTCCTTTTGTGTTTATTTAAGATTGTATGAAACCTAGAATGTAGATCTTAGTGGTGTTGCTTCTTGTGATGGATGTGCACGTTAGGTCTTAGAAAACCAGCTTTTGTCTGCATCGCTGTTGATATGTCTAGGGAAACGTGATTGTGTAGAAAGGATATCATCGGGTAACAGTCTTCATACTACCTTGCCCCTTAAAAATGGTGATCCACTTTAATATATTTACATGCACTTAGTGTATCTAGGGGCCGTGTCCCCCCCCCCCCCCCCCATATCTAATAGTCTTCATACTACCTTGCATGTGCGTTGCTCTAGCGGCATACTAAGTAGATGGCGGGTTCGTGTAATTCGTTCATGCTTTAGGAAATAGTTACACAGATCATCACAAGTGTGACAAGGCAACAACACTAGGAGAAGCAATCTAGGGAGTAATACATGATTAAATAAACACAATCTTTTATCTTATTGTTATCACCATTAGCGTAGAATACATTTAGTTTAAATAGCTAAAACCAAACCTCACTCCAATTATACGATTTACTTGCTTCTATTAAAATACAAAAATACAAAAAGAATCTTCTCTCAACCCTTAAAGTTTTGTTTGACAGGTGATCAAGGCCTTCCCAACCTATTCCTTGAGTGAACGATAAACAACCCCGAGTCTGCAATACTACACTACAACGATAGGTGCAATGGCTTAGGGGGAAGCTGTAAAACTTCTCGTATAGAAGTCCTATGATGACCGCACATCAGGGGGTAATGTAAATACACAAGGGTCAAATAAACTTCTTGAGGGAAGTCACAATAAAATTAATAAAGTTTTCATTTTGAAAAGGTTTGTCATGGAATTAAATGTGAATATCGTGGCTTAGAATTATCTTGTCAACGGGATGCTATTCAATCTTATTAAGAATTTGTATGTCTGTTTGGCATTTTGTTCGACCCTAAATGGTATCATAAGGATGGTGATTGTACAAGAATGTTGCAGAGTCCAAGGTACGTTTTCTTTATTTATTTACCCTGTTAAATTAAGGAAACTGGTCTCTCAGAAGGAAACGTATTAGGTAAACACCTACACGGCGTATCTACTATTTTTAACTAGTGTTGACTAAGTCAACAAATTCGCCCAATACGGCATATTTATCAAACCTCAATACGGCGTATCAGCTGGGTACGACGTATCGAGTCTGGTATAAAAGCCCAGCTGATACGGCGGATCAAGCTTTTTACACACACTCTCTTATTACCCACTCAAAAAATTTTAACAGCGAAGAATTCTTGGAGAATCAATCACTTTCTCTGTGTTTTATCTCTCTCGATTCATCATAAAAAGATATGGCACCTCTACCACCTCGTGATCAGAGATACCTATGGCTTCGTTATCAGAACAAAGACTGGCAGTAAGTTCAGCACCATAGTTCGTGAGTATGTTATGGAATCAAGCACGCTATCCAAACCAAGAGCAGAATTAAGAAGAGAGAGTGTTTACAAGAGTATGGAAGTGGAAGGAAAATGTCTAAATTAAAGACTTCGTTGTAAACAAAAGTGCTTCCCGGGAGACAACCCGGATTGTTATTTATTTTTATCGAGTATGTCTTCCTAAACATCAATACGGCGTATCCACCCCATACCATACGGCGTATTGAATGTCTGGACGTTATCAGTCCTTTATTTTTATGCACTTTAAAACATTATTGTCAGTTCTGTCAATACGGCGTATTCATGCACATGATACGGCGTATTCAACAGACTTACCCGTATTTAGTATTTAGTTTAGTTTAAATTAACCGTAGGTACCAAGATAGGAATGCATCGTTTTTCCTATAATTTGCACAGGACCTCGCTGAATGAAAAGAAATCAACAATGTTGGTGGAGAATCTACGATCTAGAAATTTTAAAGTGTTGGAGTCTTGAAACCTCAAGACGGCTGTTCAACACGTTCTTGCTCATAAACTCAACATGGAGAATCTACCGAGTAAAATATCAGGGGAGTTTCTCATTTTAATTCTTTTAAATTCCCGTTTTTAATGTTTTATCTATACAACGAGGACGTTGTATAATTCAAGTGGGGGGATGGGAATTAGAATGTATACTTGTCCTATTTTTCACATAAAACGCTTAAATTATGCTCAAATTTTAAAAAAAATTCAAGCATACTTTTGTGAAATTACTTGATACATAACTTGCACACAATAACCCTTATTAGAAGTTTGTGAGGATTTGACCTTATCCGTTTCTAAATGTTTACCCAAATTAACATGAGTGTGCCGGTGATGTTGTAGACTTTAGAACTTGGCTTGGTATATCTATTAGGACACAATAATGAGTACTTTGGGATTTAGGATGGGAGTAGCTTGTTTAAATTTAATATATTCTATGATTACCCCAAAAAGCCTTTATAATGTTGTTTTATTTACTAAAATACAACTGGTTAGTTAAACCCACGTATTAAAACTTTTGTTACTATCATCTTATTGAATAGATTCCCATATAAAAAAACAATAGAGCCAATCCTTTTGGAATTACATCAACTATTTGTTTTGTTACACCTTTACACCTTAGCCTACTCCTATTAGATTATGTCCATTTATTAGTTGCTAGTTGCTTAAAGTGTAAAGTATGTATTTCCCGAGTCTTGTGTCAATTTTCTATTTGCACATTGCAAATGAGAATGTATAAAGTAGTCAAAACTCATGTATTTTTACTACCAACACAATTATTGGTACGTTCAAAGAATGAAGAATTACAGAAGGAATTATCCAGAGTTATTATGATCGTGAAGATGGTGACATTACATCGAGTTTCGTAGTATTGTTTAAAAAAATCGAAAAAACTAAAAAATCACAACAAAAAAGAGGAGGAAAGTTTGAAGATAATCGTTTCGCAAAAGCTTAAACCGAATAAATGATATGACGGATCAATTTTTTGTTGATACGTCTTATAAGTCAACGATGTAGAGTATTGTATAAAGTGGAAGATATTGCCACTTGTCTTGTAAAAGTATGTAAAGTATGAGATGATTGGGAAGTTGACTGTTACGGAAACGCCAACTCAGGTTGTTGTTTTTTTATCTATGATCAAGACGTGTGTAAATAGTTGTGTCTTTATCAAGGTAACGGTTGGGAAAAAGTGTCTAGGAACTTATATCTTGGAACTAGTATATTTGCTTTGTAATTTTTATTTAACAACAATTTAATTCCATTTCCTAATCATTAACCATGTGTTTTACGCGAATGAGGATGTGATCGAGCATGCATATCTATTCTATCGTAACGGCCATGTATGCATGTCCTCAACTGCCTTGTTTGGTTTTATTACTATTGGGAAGTTAAAAAAGTCCCTACCCATATTATTCTTCATCCTAACCCTTGGTTAAACTCGAATGAGGATGTGATCGAACACACATGTTTTATTCCGTCGTTACGGACCATGTATGTGTGCTTCAGCTTCCTGTTGTGTGGTACTTTTGGTGTAAGATTGTAGAATGATCAACCCTAAGCCTTATAATAAAAACCCATTTTACCTTTATAAACTGTTATTCCTTAGCTTTTAGTGGTGGAGATTGTATCCTTGTTCACCCAATAATAGAATACTTCGTCACGGCCGAGCCATTAAGTGAACTGATTACATGTTACCACATAATTAGTTGAGTGATTGAGTGTTTTCATCTCCCATTTCATGAGGTTTTTGGTTGTGTACTTTGTAATAAGTTCAAAATAAATGCTTAAACGAAAAAAATCCTGTAGGGATTACATTTTTATAAACTTCTAAAGGCTACTTGAGGACAAAAATATGATTCAAGTGGGGGATATTGATGACATCAAATAACGTCTATTTATATCATCATTTATCCCATGTATTTAACCCATTTTGTACAATTATTGCTAAATATTTGTTACTTTATTGTTTTATTTGAGAATTGCAGTAATTATGGAGTACTTAGTGAAACTTGACTAAAAGGCGCGCATTCTGGAGCTTAAACGAAGATATTTTAAAGATTACTGTTCTGACAACCAATACGCCGTATCCATCAAGGAAGATACGGCGTATCTGTGCCTGCACTCACCAAAGACCACGAAGGAAACAAGATCCAATACGCCGTATCTAGAAGAAGGCAATACATTGTATTCAAGCTAAATGGAAATAAAATATTCTGGAAGGATATCAAACCGTGGTCCCTACTGTCCAGAAACCCTCGATATGTCGTATCCAAGACTTTGGATACACCGTATAGACCATGTTCCAGACCCTATAAATAGAAAACTCAAAAACGAGTTTTAAGTGTGCTAAATCATATTCTCGATACCTAAACCACAAAAGTTGATTTTCAGAGGAGAAGAAGAGCAGAAGAGGTCTTGCAACGCGATTAATTCCATAGGAGACAACGTGTAATTTCTTATACTCTTGTAATCGTTTAGTTTTTGGTATCATTCGTTAACTCGGTTAGTTTACCTTGGCTAAATCATTACTTTTGTATTAATTATGACGTTTGAAGGCTAATACCTTCGGGTATTAGCCATTATTATGAAGATCTTAATGTTTGGTTTGTTTATCTTGATTTCTTAGTTTATTATTGAATTGCTTGTTTATGTTTAAAATCATTTATATACTGTTTACATGCTTAAGTTATGCACCCTATCAAATTAACTGTTCTAGTCCAAACATAATTAATGCGCTCAACTTTCGGAGTTGTTTGGCGTAGGCTAAGAGTCCGGGATTGCTCCCTCCACATTTCAATTTATATATCTAGAATCATAGGATCACAAATATTGACCTATCCTTGCCTTTAGTTTAGTTAGCTTAGTTGAGCCATAAGGTGACCTTGGTTTCAACGAGTACATTCTTATTCTAATGGTAATGACTCGGATAGTGGACTACTAGTATATAAAGAGCCGTTAACCAGTAAGTGGGTAAAGTCTCTATGCGCTAGGGTTTAACAAGATCATGATTGCTTTAATCCCTAAGATAGATTATATTCAGCAAATAAGGATGCTTTATGCGGATGCGTTTAATTGTGATAGAATTCTATGTGTCTAGGTCTTAGGAAGAAGTAACGCCTAAGTCTTAAGAATGATATGCTGCCTCGAGATAAGTAATCATTGCACTAAATAAACAAACCAACGTTATGATTGGATTAATAATGGTTAATACAGTTTTCTTATATTTGGCTAGTCCGCTCTTTTATTTTCTGTTAATTTGATTGCGTGTGTTTTAGTGTCTTGAATTGATTTTAGTCACCACTAAACCCGTGTCAGTCTCTCAGGCTGAAAACCCCTCTTATCCATTAGATTTAGGATTAACATAGATTTAGCTTAGATTAGACTAACTTAGATTAGAAAAACCAAAGTATTAATAAATTGAAAGTGTTCCTCGCTCTTAGTGATCGACACCCTACTTACCACGAAACTCCCACCGACCAGGTACACTGCCCGTTAAAGTGTTGTTTTTGGTTAAGTCGGCAAAATATAGATTTAAAACTTGAATCATAATTTACAACCACACAACGTGTAACATCCGGCAATTTTCGGAAATTTTAAATGACTATTTTAACCTTTGACTTTTCAGGTCCGATTTGACTTTTTAACTTTTGGTCTTTTATTGTCACATAAAAGCGATTACCGCGTAACCAGTAATTTTTCTGAACATATTTAAAAGAGATATATGTTATTCCTAAGTTGATTTATCAAAAACGAGCCACTAAATCACATTTTCACGATTCGGACTCTAAAGCAATTTGATGTAAAACGACATTCCTGACAACTTTTTAGTTTTGACCGAGACCCGAAAACAGTCAAAAAGTGACTGAAATGCCCTCGCAAGATTTTAGAAACAAGAAAAATAATTAAATTATATTTAATTAACACTTATTATTAAATAAAAATATTTAATAAATTAGTCATCATTTTATTCAGTAACGTTTGTTGATAACGCAAATATTCGAGTTAAAAATTTATTTTTATTTTTACTTTCGGACAAGACATAACCGGGTTTCCAAATAAATAACAAATATTTTTATAAATGTTTTAAAAATATTTATGAAATACTATCTAATGAATACTCATTTTTGTTGGAAAAATTATTTGGAAAACAATGGCGTAAGTTTCGTATTTTGAATCATCCGATAAGTGGCTCAAACGAGTCCCGAACCAATATTTACCAAAAGTTACACTTTTGGCCCTTGTGAAAATATTACAAAACTAACCCCCATCTATTTGTAACTTGCCACTTTACTTTATAAGTTTATATATATATATATATATATATATATATATATATATATATATATATATATATAATATATATAAATATATATATAAACTTAACATTTTTTTTCATTTGAAAAATAAACTCACACACATCCATTCTCTCTCCCTCTCCTCCATTTCGGTGTCCTCCACCGACGCCGCCAGGAAAACTATTCCCGTCGAGTTTCCGGCGAGTTTCAAAAATGCTCCTCACCACCCGATCTATCCGTATCCCACACCCACTCGCTGCCACACGCCTCTCCATCACCACCACCCACTCACTATCGTCCACCACCCACCCAGCACCAACCCACCAGAAATTCCACCACCGTCATCACATCACCACGACCCACAAAGGGTGCTTGGGGTTGAATGGCACCAAAAGAGGTTGCGTTTTGGTTCGCCGATGGTAAACCACCAAAGGTGTGGGCATTGGTTGTCTCTGCCACCCACCGAGGGTGCTTTTGGTTTGGCCAAGTCACCACAATGGTGCACTGGTTAAAGATAGCACTATAGGGTTGCGTTCGGTTAGATATCCCAACAGTGCGTTTGGTTGACCGAATACCACCATAGAATGCGTGGTTTTTGAAAACAACTACCATCAAGAGTGCTTTTGTGTTATTAATAGAAGATCAACATAGGTGAGCGTTTTGCTGTTTACAACAGACTAAGGGGTGTTTGTTTTTGTAGAAAATCACCAGGGGTGCGTTGTTTGGTTATGTCACCACTGGGTGCGTTTGTTTTGCCAAGAACATAAAAGGGTGCATTTGGATTAACCTAAGCACCAACATGTGCGTTTGGTTTAATGACAAGGCAAGGGGTATGTTTGTTTCTGGTTATTAATCGAAAGAGGGTGCGTTTGGCTGAGTAAAATCAACAAAGGGTGCGTTTGGATTTGCTGTTAACCAGAAAGGGTGCGTTTGGATGTGGGTTAACATCCCATAAGGGCTGTTTGGTTTATGACTTCCCGTAAATAGGCGTTTGGTTTGGCAGTTAACGCACTAAGGGTGCGTTTGGTATAACAAAGTTATAATAATCGATTAATAAAAATTATTGCGAGATTTATAAATAATAAATCGAAACTAAAATAGTGGTTAATGGTTAAATAAATATATTATTTATTATATCGTTTCTTATTTGATCTCGTGTAAGTATATATATATATATATAATACATATTATATCTAAAACACGCGGGTGTTTGAAATATTGGAACGAGAATAATTGCAACATATATTGATTAAGAGAAAACGTTGAGTTTGGCGAAAATAGGAAACGTGGTATAACGAATAGTTCATGCCGAAATTATAAAAAGTTATATACTTAATAAATTTCATTATAATTTTTATTATTTTAGAAAAACCGATAAAAGACGAAGTTATATAGTCTTAAGATCGTTAATTTGTAATTATACAATCACCAGTAACGAAACAAAACTACACTTTTATAAATGAGACAACTATTATTTAACAAAGACCCGTCGAGGAAACGAATATAAGATTATAAAATATTATTTTATATAATTCCCGATAATGACAAGTAAAGACTTTAAAACTATAGTTTTACTTTTTAACTAGAACTTTATACTTAATTAAGTGTGATTTCCGAAACAGTTCAAACGTGTTGGGCTTAATTATTTACTCACACTTCTTATATAATACTTGCAAAGTATTATACATTTCATATTAATCTTTCGATTTATTTTATTTAACCAACCACCAAACTATTACCACTTGAAATCTAAATCTTTTATAAACGTGTCGCGTTGATGTGACTATCCATCGGAAAACCCAAATACATTATCTTAGGCTAGGGGGTCTTAGTTGTTAAGATAAACCGCAACTTCTTGGTCGAGTCGTTCCGGTTTTCGTTTGTGCTGTGCTTAATATGTGCATTTCTGCCAATCGTTCTACAGCATCGAGGTGAGTTTATAGCCCCATGTTTTACTTGTTTTACATATATTTTTGGGGTGAGAACATGCTTATTTACAAATGCATTTACATGGTTGATTACAAATTCATTTACATACCCATTTACATATCTTACGATGAGATACAATACTTGATTGCATACTTGATTTCGTAACTTGGTTACATAATCGTTTACATGAACGTTTACAAACTCATTTTCATGATTGATTACAAACTTGTTTACATACACTCTTACAAAATAAGTCAATGTCCGGGTGTTCTTGGAGGGGACACCTACGATGGGTACATATTCTTTTCATTACTGCGCGGGTGTTCTTGGAGGGGACACCTACGATGGGTACATATTCTTTTCATTACTGCCCGGGTGTTCTTGGAGGGGACACCTACGATGGGTACATATTCTTTTCATTACTGCCCGGGTGTTCTTGGAGGGGACACCTACGATGGGTCCATATTCTTTTCATTACTGTCTGGGTGTTCTTGGAGGGGACACCTGTGATGGGTACATATTAATTTCATTACTGCCTGGGTGTTCTTGGAGGGGACACCTATGATGGGTACATATTATTTTCATTAATGCCCGGGTGTTCTTGGAGGGAACACCTACGATGGGTACACTCTTACTGTGCCTTGAATAAAGTGGCATACATACAAGTCTACGTCGCAGTTTCATGAACTTAAAGTAATTGTAATCATTGTTTTATACTCACATGGATATTTACTGTGCCTTGAATAAAGTGGCAATACATACTTGAAACATTTTGGTGATATATATATATAAATATCATACATGCTTTGAACAATTGCGGTTCAACGTTCATACGTACATTTTTGTGACTATTTGGGGATTGAAATGGTCATGCATACTTTACAACTATTTGATTTCTAAAAATCATACATACATTTTGGAAGGACATTTAAGGATTTTAAATAGTCATGCACACTTTACAGAACCTTGGTTCAACATTTATACTTAAACAAACCTATGAACTCGCCAACTTTATGTTGACACTTTTAAGCATGTTTTTCTTAGGTGAATTAGATGCTTGGCTTACTTGATGTGCACTGGAGTTTAAAACTGACAAGATTTCATTTATGGATTTCTACCTACATACAAATGATCAAATCTCGTTGTGTTGCTTTCAAGCTTTTCATTGTGATGCAATTATGGGACAAATGTTATATCAATTTCAAAGAAATCAACGAGATTACTTTTCAAATGACACATTTAGAGGTCGTTCTCTTGTATCTTGTGTTGTTGTATTATGAAGTAACGCCCCCGGACATATTTCCGCTGCGACACATTTTTGGGGGTGTTACAAATGCTACAACCACATCATTTTTACAAACAAATTCTCACACCATAATGTGGCAATCAATTATTAGTATTTTTAAACATGAAATATAAAATATAATAAAAGATAATTGGTCCATCACATTTGCCGAATTTGTTTGTAAAAATGATGTGGTTGTAGCATTTCTCCTAAAAAATACAATAGTTTCGAAACCCAAAAAATACATTCTAACACATGACACGTGAACATATACTAGCAAATTTCATATCACAAATATTAACATTTTTTAGGTAATCGTGATTTCTAACATTTTGATTAACTAATTTATTAGGTTTGAACCTAATACTATCAATCGAGTCTTGTGTGTTCGCTTTTAACATATCTACCGATAACATTACTGCTCAACTATTAATGGGCCCGTTTGGTTTGAGGGGATAGGAGTAGGATTTGGGGTTGATGGTAAAGAAATGTTGTTTGGTATGTTTGTGTGGGTCCCTTAAATGGGGATGAATATCAAAAAAAATCTTGGGTAAATTACACCGTTGGTCCCCAAACTCCACCCCGTTTGGTCCTCATATAACGGGGACTCTCATACGGGGTCCCTTTTTGACACTGTGCTTACCCGTTTGGTCCTTGGAGCCCCGTTATGGGTAACGACGGTTATCTCCGTCGTTATCCAGGCCACGTCGCCTTTCTATTGAAGGGCACAATCGTCTTTTCACTAATCTTTTTGGTTGCGTCGTTGGTCCCTGACTACCTCTTCAACACAGTAACATATACTGTATATTTTTTTTTTTTTTTCCCTGTGACGTGTTTATTCTCCCTTCCCGCCAGAATCCATTTTTTTCCCATTTAATGGTTGTTAATAAATTTTCTACTACACGGTTCGCATATAAGAACGGTCGCTGTCAAAGAACATTATCCATCTATCGAACATACGAATCATCTTATTGCGTTGAAAAGTATAATCATATATCATCAATGATAACCATGGTCTATCGAACATAAAGATGATCATCTTCTTGCATCAAACTAATCGGTTAGAATCCTTATCATTGTCATCGTCATCGGTTTGAATCTTCTTCATCATCCGTTTTGCATCATCGTCATTATCTGTTTTGCTCCTCATCGTTGATTTTGCATGTCGTCACCAATAATTTTGCAGCATCATCAATCATGTTCTTTCACTAATGATTACAATATCATTACCGTAATTGATCATCTTGTTATCATATATCAAGATCGTATTTTTGGCATATTTGAATTTGAAATTATATTGATCGAAGTTATTGAAATAATGAACCTAAAAAGGGTAAACTACAAAATTAAAATTGAGAAAAAACATGAACTTGGAAAATTGTTCGAACTATTTAAAGAAATAGACAGAGAAATCAGATTTGAAAAAGTATAAATAATGCACACACAAAAAACTCTTAGAACGTGTTCATCAATTTATAGCTAAAAAGACTTTGAACTTCAAAATATTTACACATATACCGCAAGCTAAACATACACGTGTAAACACAAACATGACACGTATCAATCCAAGCTTCATTCAAACAAAAGTTACGTAATACGGAGTACTACAATTCTCTTATATATTGGGAATATAGCCCTTATTAATATCACTCACTTCCAATAGTAATACATGCAGTAGAAAACTCATAACTATGGGTGGCAATTCGGGTGGATTCGGGTTGGCGGGTTCGGGTTGGCAGGTCAAAAAACCCCAACCCGAACCTGAACCATTTACATAATCGGGTCAGCTATGTCAACCCTAACCTGTTTACACATAACTCGAACCTGACCCATTTAACCCGTATATATACTTGGGTCGACATGTTAAATAGGTTACACGGGTTGAATAGGTTAAATGGGTTTTGGGTTTACCCATTTAACCTGTTTTATATACAAAAGTTGTCACATTACACGGGTTAAACGGGTTTGTGGGTCGACCCGTTTAACCTATTTAACACATATAATAAAATATAAATAATTTCTAATCTAAGAAAAAAAATCTTAAACGGGTTGACAGGTCGACCCACTTAGTTTATTGTCAACCCAAACCTGAACTGATTAATAAATAGGTCAGATGGGTCGACCCAAACCCGACCCGAAATCTATTAGACTCAACCCGAACCCGTTAAATTTCGTGTCGGTTTCAGGTCGGGTTTCATGTTTGGTCAGAAATTGCCACCCCTACTCATAACTACTCACAACATGTGTTTCAAGTCCTCATTTCACGTACAAACGTGGCGGATCTGCATGTTAATATTCATACAAATGTAATTACATTTGGCTGTAAAAACCATACGTGTTGAAACCACCATTAATCGACTAGCTAAACTACATGTGCCACAAACATGACAAATATAACACATGTCTTTAAACTAACTGGAAAGGTGTCTTTCAATTAATATTAAACATACATAAGTAAATATAAATGGGTATGCCAAGAGATTTTCACATTGTCACTCTTCGTAACAAATCCTCTTTTTGTACACTTTTGATTGTTTCATTCACTTTTGAGTGATCGTAGTGATTTTATATGTTATAAACATAAATAATTTTAATTGGTGGGTCAAATGTCAAGTTATGACCCACATCATCGTCTTCACAATCATTACCGAATTTGTGGTCCAAACATCAAGTTATTGGACTCACGTCATCGTATTCACCATCGTTATCGGATCCGGATTGGATTTAACGAATACCGCAGGCAATCCTCTCAAGATCAGGCGATGATCCAAGAGCCGACGATGATGTGACTACAGTAGTGTCGCTAACCACAACCTCGATGTCGACCTACACCGAACCTAATTTTTCTTCATCATAAAGAGTGAAAGACCACATGACACATATCATATGGTATGTGTGTTTGTACAGTAAAGAAACAAACGAAGTTGGTTGGTATAAAACGGGGAAGTGAATAAGAAAACAGAAAATAACGGTCACAAGGCTAGGGAAGAAGACAAATAACAAGAACACCAAAGGTTATTGTTTGGACTAAGTCGTCAGGGACCAACGGTGCAATCAAATTTGGGACGAAAAGACGTAAATAACCATCGTGTGCAAGGCACATGGAAGAGATAACGAGAGAGATAACCGTCGTTACCCATAACGGGGCTTCGAGGACCAAACGGGTAAGCACAGTGTCAAAAAGGGACCCCGTATGAGAGTCCCCGTTATCTGAGGACCAAACGGGCAAACGGTGTGGAGTTTGGGGACCAACGGTGTAATTTACCCAATTTTCTTTGTAAGAATCCCACTACCTTTACCAACTTTTTAATACACTCTCATTTTATGTGGGTCTAATTTTGAATCAACCAATCATAAATTGTTTTATTCAAATTTTATCATAATAATGTTTTTAAACTTTAATTTTTTAGTAATTTATTATATATTTTTTTTATCTCTCCTCATTTAATTCTAAAACTATACTAAACTTAAACCCAAACTTAAATCCAAATCAAAATCCTAATCTTAAACCCATGTACAAACCAAACGGGTAAGTTTATTGATGACTATCATGATGTAACAAACAAATAACAAAAAGCTTTAGTGATTTGGAAAATGTTTAGGGGAAATTTTTTGAAAATGTTAACTATTCAACAAAAATTTTGGATTTAGGAATCATCTAAAGTTTTTGGAGGGGGGTCAAACATGATACATAATGTTCTCCAATTCACAAATAAGTTAAATGTTTGAAACATTTCTTTTTAATAAAAATCAAGGGTCGATTTATTTATTTACACTCACAACAAACTTAACATGATGTATCATGTTTAACCATAACTTGAGATGATCTTTTTCCAAAATTTATTATATTTTTTGAAATTCAAACTCACACACATAGTTGTAGTATATAATTTCACACGACTTCTATCTCCTTTCATCACTTGAACAAATAAATTCTTTACATTTCATACATAATCATTTAAGAGATAATATTATTGACTTGAGATCAACATAGACCCAAAATTTAGCATAGACCTAATGAACAAATCTTAGTCATTCATTTTTTCAACAAAATAATAAAAACACAATAATAAAAACCCACTTTCTATCTCTTTTTTAAAAATAAAATATCTTGCAAATGGTAAATCGTCAAACGATAAAAAATACACCATCGCTACGAGTATTTTTTTATCTTTCAGTAGACATCCACTTCGATATACTTTCGAAAAAAAAAATTTGATTTTTTTTCAGTCACGTCTGAAAAAAATCACATGTGATTTGTATCACAATCACATGTGATTTCATGAAATCACATGTGATTTCATGAAATCACATGTGATTGTGATACAATCACATGTATTTTTTCAGGACGTCGACTTAAAAAAAATTCAAATTTTTTTTCGTCAAAAGTATATAGAAATGCACCTCTATAAAAAAATGATTTAATTCTCGTCGCGATGGTATGTTTTGTTTTGCATAACGATTAACGGTTTGTGAGATATTTAATTTTTTTTTAAAAAGGTGGAAATTGTGTTTTTATTATTTTGATAGGAAAAATAAGTGGTTATGATTGATTCATTGGATTTATGCTAAATTTTGGGTCTATGTTGAACTTTTAGCTACTATTATTGTACATTATCTATTGACCGATTTTGATTAATACAAATATAATATTTTCAATCATCTAGAGGAGATATACAAAATTATCCCGTTATTTAGTTATGGTTCTCTACTTTGTTTGGGTAGATACAAATGAATATTTTGTAGTTTAAATTGTGATATATAATACTCGAAAGTTGTCCAACATCACGCAGTGGCAGGGGCAGGGAGGGCGCAGGGCCTTCCTCCCTCCTTTTAAAATATTATCTGTGTAAAATTTTTAAATTTCAAGAGTAAATTGCTCCCCAAAATAAAGTATTTAAAGACTTTTTCATTAACTACTCTTCGGGAAATTATTTTCTGGCTACGCCTTTTATCACGTATGAAATTCTACCATGTTTTTATACATAGATCGAGAATTTGACCCAATCGTATTTTTGTTGTTGATGGTTTTTATCGAAAATATGTCATAACATGATAATATATAGAAAATGAATATGACGTTTTATTGTTTTAATTGTAACTTTATTTGATAGATTTGGGAAGATCAAAAAAACTAGTTTTGAAATAACAAACTTCATGTTCTTCACGTTAGGTTGTTACATGAAACTCATCTGATTCTTCATTACAACAACTTCATTTATGCAACCATTTTAATTTCATGACATGTGTACATATGACTAAATGCATTAATAAACTCAGAGGGTACAAACCTAACATCATTTTCAATTAACACTTCAATAGTTGCTTACAAATTCAAACCATCACGAGATGAAAATGTCGCAAATGACATACATACATGTCTTATATATATAAATGCATTGATTTTGATATTCAACTTTTGAAAGATAGAAATATAACACGAACCACTACAGATTGATAAAATACCAACCTCTTTACAAAAGATATATATTAAAGGTGATCGAGAAAAGAGTCGGTAATAGTTACGTGAATATCTCGCACACACAGTTTACATATTGTTCAAAATACTCGTCCTTCTCAAAATTAAAGGTGATCAAGAAAACAGTCACTCTTTAAAAAAATATCAAAACTATAACAAAGAACACCCAAATTATCACTCAACCAACCTCCCCTTAGTGATTATTATTAAAACTCAAAGATACAAGAAGATTAGTCTTCAAACGGATGCTAACCAAACAAATACAAAAGAAATCACTGATTGTCCCTACTAGGTAGATCCAATCACCTCACTACAAAGATTCACTCAAACACTCAGAAAATTAGGATCAAATGAAGAGATTGATCACTAATCAATACAAGATATGATACAGAAAGATATTGAGATCAATATCTAATACACAAGATTGAAATAGAATATGAAACCCTAGCTGCATCTCTAACTATATATATACTCCAATGTTCAGCTTTAGCTCTTGAAGAATAAAACTTGACAAAACTGAAACAAACTTCTATCTGCACTTCACCTTGACACAGGAAAGACACAATGCACTTTATACAAGGAAAAAGGACTAACATATATATGGAATACGTTTTCGTTTAAAATCTTAAAACTTTTGCATCAAATACCCGATTTATCGTGACTTAATATGAGAAGTGCCAATTAAAGTTTATGACTATTAAGACAATATAAAGCATAAAGAAAACATGTAGTCACAACACAAGCATAAACATCAATCCACAACATAAGCATAATTAAAACGTAAAGAAATAACGATATGTAAAGAGAAAGCAAACCGAACACGATGATTTATACGTGTTCGGGCACGAAGCTTCTCTCTCGTCTCTTATCCCGAGTACCATCTCGAGAGGTACATCACTAGATCAACAAGCTTCCCCTTCTAGGCGGTAAAAACCTTCACAAACGTTGCTTTACACTTTTATCCGGTACAAAGCTAAATACGAGTCCTGGGATCAAGTAGAACCAAGCCCATCGTTGCTTACACTTTCTCCGATTCAAAGCTAAATACCGTGTATCTACACACCGGGTAGAACCAACCCCAAGCCTGTTATGTTTTATGGCCCAACATAGCAAACCTTGTGTTTTATGGCACAAACACATAAACCATCTAATACAATGTGATGACAATAGTGAATACAATAAAGATCCAAGACGTATGTGTCAATTGAATATGAATGCCTAATCTAGATGAACTTCCATTGATAGGAAGCCTTCAAATGGATGAAGATGATGAGATCTCGAATCTTGTAGATCTACATATGTATATGCTTTGTGATGGATGAAAATGACAACATCTTCAAGGCTTGCTTTGGTAGATCATCATAGAAGTATGTTTACAACAAAATGAATATTAGAAGCATTATGATCATATGAAGATGAGGGTGTTTAAAGGGGAATTCCTACAGATCTAAATGAGAGAAAAATGAGAAAATGTGTGAGATAGATGATGAAATGGTGAGATTTGGTCTTTTAATTATAGGCAAACAAATTCATTGTTTGCCAGTTTCATGAGGTACCCGTCGGTTCCCTTAGCCGGTTCCATTCTTGAAAATTTGTTTTTTTATTATATCAAATCTTCCCAAGATATCGTGTGATCTTGCAAGATTTTTTCTAGATATGAAAAGATTGTGGATGAGGTCATGCATGAGGTAAAACGTATTTTCACTTTCTTAAAATAAAAAGTAAACTTGTACATTTAAATTGTAAGTAAACTTTGTAAAATAAAATGTCTAAAAGTCTAGTTGTGTACATGAAAAAATAAAATGTATCTTAGCAACTGTGCACGAAAACTTTATTGGTAAAGAAAAAATGAAGTTTGTTACTTGTTCAAATAAAATATCTATTTCGACGTAACCTTTAGTGTAAAAATAAAAGTGATGCATTTGTATAAAAATACTTGTAAATGCAAAATGTGAAATGGGGTTTGATCATAATGCAACATAACAAACATGTGTTGTAACATACGAGGACTCGAGACGTCGAGATATGTTGATGTATGTTGAGACAAAATATGATTACGAGTAACTTGTACACTTTACGTTATGTATTACAAGTTATATGTTTGTCATTATCAAAACAAACGAGAATGTGTAGATTAAATATCATAGAATTTTCACTAACAATCTCCCCTTTTTTGATGATAACAAAATATGTAAACGTAATATATAGTAAATGTAAAAGTTACTTGTATCCCCGTAATACCTTTACATTACCTTCTCCGTTTACACTATTCTCCCCATTTTTTCGAAACAAAAAGGGTGTGTTCTTGGAGTTTAACTTCATTTCTCCCCGAAAAGGCGAGCTTGCATCGTCCTTAGTGAAGTTAAATTGTCTACTCTAACGCCTTATATTGTTGCATCCCCTAGGTAATTGTCATTGGTTTATATCGGATCCATTGATCAAATTTGAAAGCTTAACATACATGAAAGGTTAGTTTCGTGCAACACAAATAATAAAAAATATGAGAGCTATATGATGAAAAAATAACATCTTCCTTGACGGATCTTAGGTTATAGTCTAGGCTAATCTACCTAGTTCTCTATAACCTTGGCTCTGATTACCAATCTGTCACACCCCGACAATGGCAGAAACTCGGGAATGCAACATAATGATCAATCATAACACAAGATACAAAATAGAGAAAACTACAATGCATAAACTTCAAGTGTTACGAAGACCATCAACCTCGAACAACCTCGAGTGATGTCCCAAATCACTATCAAAATCCACAATCTCTTACAATTATTCAAATGCCCACACAGGGGTCCAAATCTAAACTTAAACAAAAACTTCCAAATACTAAAACCAAACAAAATAAACAAGCAAGACTTCACATGAAATTCCACTCGGGATACTTCTAAGTCTGCTATCATAATCACCAAACTATTCCTCTTTCACTTCACCTGAAAATGATACTCGAAAACGTCAACAATAATGTTGGTGAGCTCGTAGGTTTGACCTTAAACCCAAAAGTTGTGCCAATATTTCAACAGTGGACAATAGTGCTATATGACAGTGAATATATGCAAACAACCTTAGCATCACCGCTAATCAATAACCATATGTCACTTACGCACCTAAAGGGCCTACCAGCTGGAGCACTAAAATTAGGGCAGGACCACACACAAACCTGGGTAGGCGTACCCATCCGCTCCAATAATCACACAAATACTGGGTAGGCGTACCCATCCGATCCAAACAATCATGCAAATACTGGGTAGGCGTACCCATCCGATCCAAACAATCATGCAACACATAATATTCACATAGCAGTCATAAGCACATATCTTGTCCCAAAAACAAAACCACATTTCGCACAGTTCAATTCAAAACATTTCCAAACACATTTGAATTTCATTTTCCCCCAACAGAAAAACAGTAAAAAGTGAGGTTACGAGAACTCACCTCAATAGCAAAATGCAAACAACACAAATTTCAATCTCAAATCACAAATAATCTTAACGCAAGCGCACAACAGTACCCGACCACGACCTAGACATTTATGACATTTAATTAATGTTCGTACAAAGTTGTCTTATTGTACAAGTGTTCGTCTTTACACACACCAAGATTCTCAATACCGTTACAAAACTCCTTTTTCTTATCATCAAACCTTTACTTTTCATCTCAAAACCATTATCTTATAATGAACCCGTTATCTTTTACCAAAACCGTTATCTCATATGAAACCGTTACCAAAACCGTTATCTTTACCTAAATCGTTAACTCATAATGAAACCGTTACCAAAACCGTTATCTTCACCAAAATCGTTAACTCATAACGAAACCGTTACCAAAACCGTTATCTTTACCAAAATCGTTAACTCATAACGAAACCGTTACCAAAATCGTTATCTTTACCAAAATCGTTAACTCATATTATGGTTGTATGGTAATTATGCAAAATGACTCAACACTTGGGCTAAGTGTGACATAAATACAATTCACTCAAGACACCTTCAATTGTTAAAACGAAACAGCCGACCAATACTCCACGGAAATCTGATGAAAAAAAAAGAAATGAGCAAAACTCGAGAGCCGAAAATAAACAAATCCATATTTTCGTACTCGGTACGATATATATATATATATATACATATAAGTATTTAATAATTTAAATAAAATAATAATATTTTATTATTTTCGTCTTATTATCTGGCTAACAGGGTAATTACAATGTCTCGTTATTTTAATATGTCCATGTCCAATAGTTTTTACCTTGTCACTTAATCTCCCATCAAAATTATCCTTTATTCATTCAAATCAAATCGACACAACGATTATAAATATTAAATATTTAAGAATGGTTTCGAGGAAAACATATCTTTCGGCTTGCAATAAATTTTGAAGTAAAATAACTCTTTATTATTAAAATCTTGACAATTTACCATTTTTAAGCAAAGTTTCTAAGTATAAACTTCTTTTGAAAATTCGGCATGACCCGCCTATATGACTTTTTCCAAGGTTGTAAACCTTAATCCCAAACACTTTTCACGAACCCAACATTTTCCGACAAAATACAAAATCAATACTTTCAACAGGTTTTATCCATCCATAGCAAAATAATTCCATTTCATTCGGCAAGTCCAACAAAATCCTCCTTAGTCCAAACCAAATCCATTAGTCCATTTACAAGTCCACTAATTCATTTACTTGTTATTGGGCCTTATGGCCCATTAAGGTCTTAAGTAATTAGCCCGATAGCAAAACTTAGTCCATACCTCTTTACGTAAATCCAAAATATAAACCAAAACCTAATGGACCTTAAGCCCATTAAGCTGCACCAAATATAAGCTATAAGCTCATAATATTTTATATAAGCCAAAAACCAAATAAGCCATAAGCTTTATAATATAAGCCAAAAACCAAATAAGCCATAAGCTTATAATATAAGTCAAAAACCAAATAAGCCATAAGCTTATAATATAAGTCGAAACCATAAGCTCAAAAATAAGCCAAAGCCAAAACCAATAAGCCAAAACCAATAAGCCAAAACCAATACTCTAAAACCAATAAGCCAAAACAAATAAGCCAAAACCAAGTGGGCCAAGCCTACTTTTGTGTCAGACCGAAGCAACCAAAAGGACCCTTTAGTTAGGCCAAGCCCAAATCAAAACCAAACAACCCAAATAAGCTATAACCTAGCTTTTTAATAATCAACACTCAATACAAGCCCCAAAATAAGCATTTTAACAAAGAAAATTTACCATAACAACCAAAATATTCAAACTTTAAATCTTTTATTTACACGACATATTTACACTTTAAACCCTTCAAAACTCATTTGGACATTAACGGACGGTCCAATGACTCATTTTTGGCATTTCACAAAATTCACGGGGGCAAACCAACCCGTAATACAAATAACATAATAATAAACCTCTAAAAAGGAATATTATTTCACAAAATAACCATAAATACCACAATTCTCACAAAATCACCATCGTCACCTACTATACAAAATCGAATAAACTAACAAACGTCAAATTAGTCAAAGACTAAAATAAATGAAATATTTAGAACATAAAAAGGGCAAGGGTTATATTCTACCCCCTTAAAAGAATTTTGACCCCAAAATTCAGCTACTAACATCACTAAACAAATGCGGGTACTTCAATTTCATCTGATCCTCACGTTCCCACGTGAATTCAGGACCACATTTCGAATTCCACCGAACCTTGACGATGGCAATCCTACTACACGCTTCAGCTTCTTAAACTCTCTTTCCAAAATTTCCCACAAGCTCTTCCACAAAATTCAACTTATCATCAACTCGAATCTCATCCAAAGGCACTTGTAGTGTTGGGTCAGCCAAACACTTCTTAAGATTCGACACGTGGAACGTGTCATGAACACCATTTAATTCCTCAGGTAAGTCTAACCGATAGGCCACAGAAACTACCTTCTCAATGATCTCAAAAGGTCTAACAAATCTAGGTGCTAGTTTCCCCTTCTTCCCAAAGCGTACCACACCTTTCCAAGGCGACACTTTGAGCAAGACATAGTCACCTACACTAAACTCTAGAGGCTTCCTCCTCTCATCAGCATAACTTTTCTGAAGATCACGCGTAGTCTAAAGTCTATCTTAATTTTGTGAGATCTTTTCAATAGTCTCTTGCACTAACTTAGGTCCTATTAACTGACCTTCTCCAACCTTAGTCCACATAATTGGCGAACGACACTTTCAACCATACAACACCTCAAACGGAGCACATCTCACACTAGAATGATAACTATTGTTATACAAAAACCCGACCAACGGAAGATGAACATCCCAACTTCCTCTAAAGTCCAGGTCGCACGCTCTAAGCATGTTTTCTAAAGTTTGAATAGTATGCTCACTCTGACCATAGGTCTGAGGGTGGTAAGCCGTACTCATGTCTAAACGAGTTCCTAATGCCTCTTGCATTGACTGCCAAAACCTTGATATGAAACGACTATCACGATCCGATATGATCGAGATCGGCATACCATGTCTAGCAACTATCTCATTCAAATACAATCTAGCCAATCTATCCATCTTATAATCCTCACACATAGGTAGAAAATAAGCAGACTTAGTCAACCGGTCTACAATGACCCAGATTGTGTCATGCCCGCTACTAGTTCTAGGCAACTTAGTCACAAAATCTATAGCTATTCCTTCCTATTTCCATACAGGGATCTCAGGTTGCTGAAGCAAGCCAGATGTCCTTTGATGCTCAGCCTTAACCTTAGAACCATTTAAACAATTTACAAACATACTCAGACAATTTCAGTTTTCATTCCAGGCTGTCACCAATACCATATCTCTTCAAATCGTAAATACAACTTATCTATCTCCTAGGATGTACAGAGTACTTCGACTATGGGCTTCATCCATTATAGGGTTCACACGATACACCCTTGCCAAGGTACCCATATTTGATCCAGGAAGTACAAGGTCCCATCACTTCTCTGTTCTATTATCTCATCTAAACCTTTCTGCAATCCTATAGACTCATCCACAGCCTCCTTCTGAGCTGTCAGTATCCTATCCTTGATACTTGACTGAAGGATCATATTTATAGCTTTAACTCTCTTAGGCTTTACTCTTTCCTTCCTACTTAGGGCATCAACCACCACATTCGCCTTACCAGGATGGTAGCGAATCTCACAATCATAATCACTAAACAACTCTATCTAGCAACGTTGTCGCATATTTAACTCTTTCTAACTAAAGATATGTTGAAGAATCTTATGCTTCGTGTAGATGACACTCTTTTTCCCATACAGATAATGTCTCCAGATCTTAAGTGCAAACACGACTGCACCCAACTCCAAATCATGGGTCGTATAATTCTTCTCATGAATTTTCAACTGCCTAAACGCGTAGGCTATCACCTTACCTCTTTGCATTAATACACAGCCTAGTCCTATCTTAGATGCATCATAATATACCACAAAGTCTTCTGGTCCATCGAGGAGAGCTAGAACAGGCGCATTACACAACTTATCCTTCAACGTTTGAAATGCCAATTCTTGTTCCTCACCCTAATCAAAAGTCTTACACTTTTGAGTCAAGATAGTAAGAGACTTAGCTATCTTAGAAAAGTTCTCAATGAACCTACGGTAATATCCGGCTAATCCTAAGAACGAGCGAACCTCAGTCGGAGTTCTAGGGGCTTTCTAATTCTTAACAGTTTCAATCTTACTAGGGTCTACATGAATCCATTACCATTTAATCACATGTTTCCAAGAACTGCACTTTCCAAGCCAGAAAATCACACATAGTAAACTTAGCATATAGTTTCTCCTTCTTGAGCAGTTCCAAGACTAACCTTAAGTGTTCTACATGCTCCTCCTGAGTCTTAGAGTTGATTAAGATATCGTCTATAAACACTATCACAAACTTATCAAGATAAGGCTTACAAACTCTGTTCATCAAATCCATGAATACCACTGGTGCGTTAGTTAGACCAAAGGGCATTACTGTGAACTCGAAATGTCTATAACGAGTTTTTAAACGCGGTCTTTAGAATGTCATCCTCTTGCACTCTCAGCTGATGGTATCCAGACCTAAGATCTATCTTTGAGAAAAACTGCGACCCTTGCATGTGGTCAAATAGATCATCAATCCTAGGAAGCGGAATCGATTCTTAACTGTCAACTTGTTCAATTCTCTATAGTCAATGCACATCCTAAAAGAACTATCCTTTTTCTTAACGAACAACACCGACGCTCCCCAAGGCGATGAACTTGGTCGAATAAAACCTTTTTCTTGGACTTCCTTGAGTTGTTCCAACAACTCCTCCAATTCAGAAAGTGCCAAACGATATGGGACTTTTTTTTTGATATCGCGTTTGCTACCCAGAATTAGCTCAATTCGAAACTTAATTTCCCAAATAGGCGGCAATCCAGAAAGGTCATCCGAGAATACCTTAGGAAAATCTCTCACTACTACTATCTCTTCTTGTTCCTTCTCTTTAGCCTTAGCACTCTTTAGCTACCTCATCTTTTCTTCTGGTTTCTCTCCTAATACTTTAAGCACCTTGCCATCCAGTAGTGGTATCCTTACTACTTTCTCATGACAAATTATTTTAGCCTTATGATTAGACAACCAATCCATACCTATAATCACATCAAAACTCTCATGCCCAAAAGGTATCAAATCGATGTCAAAGACATGACCCTCGATTTCTAGTTTGCATCAATCTCATATCTGAAACCTAACTCGCTGGGCTCTATGCCTAACAGAGGTATAAAAGTAGTGGAAACAAAAAACAATGGTCGACACCAAGTCAAATAAAGGTAGTAGAAATTGTTGTTCAAGTAAACGTACCCGTCACAATGTTCGGATCCTGGCAAGCTTCCTCTGCTCCCAACATGAATGCCCTACCCCTAGCCTGGTTCCCTTGGTTTCTACGACCCTGACCCCCGTTATTAGCAGCAACTTGGTTTAGACAATTTCCTTCCGGTCCTTGTGCCTTCTTCAATCTAGGACAAGCTGGTCTGACATGGTTGGTACTACCAACCTCAAAACATGCCCTAAGCAGTTAGGTTTCTAGCATTGACAGGATTCACATTCCTCGGCACGCTTCTACAATCCTTTGCCAAATGACCTGGGCGGTTACAGTTGAAGCATGTGCGACAAGGCCCTCCGGGTGCATGGTAGGAGTTGCAGCACTTGGGCCAAGCACATGTATTCTCTCTTCCTATAGAGTTTGCGATAGTAGAAAAAGCATTTCCAGTCCTAGTCCTCTTATTATCATCCCTACCATTCTTATCCTTGCTAGGTTCCCCCACATTTCCTCTTTTCTCAACCTTCTTAAGTGAACTATTTCTAATAGCCTCATCGGTTAGTGCACCAGAAATCTGCACAACCTTCTGTATAGTCTTTGGATCCATGCTTCATCATTCCTACGATCTTGTTTTGAGCAAGGCCATACACATACCTCTTAATCTTTTTACTCTCTGGAGTCACCAAATGTAGAACTAACCTAGCCAACTCATGAAACCTATCAGTATACGCAGCATGGCCAGCCCCGACCATGGCATGATTCCACAACTCAGTTTCTAACTTTTGCATTTCATGACTAGGACAAAACTCTTCTATCATCATAAACTTAAAGTCATTCCATGACATACTAACAGTAACTCCGGCAAACTTCCGGCTAAGTGTGGCAGATCTGAAGTTCCACCGACGTTAAAAAAACCTTACCCGCAAATGAACCAGCAGTGTATTTCACTTTTTGGTCAATACTACAACCACTCATATCTTGCACAGAATCCATTTTCTTAATCCATTGAGTAAGAACTACAACACCTCCTTTACCATCATATTCCTTAGGGTTACAAGCTAAGAACTCCTTATATGAACAACGTACCCGGTTTCCATTTACTATCACATTCCTAACGTTCTCCAGAACGTTTATAAAGACATTAGCCATTGGTTGATTTCTCACATTTTTCCATGTGTTACCGGAACCCGAGCTATAGCATGGGCGGGTAAGAGGTTTCGGCAATGATGGGCAAATGAATCGTCGATAATTCGGTGATCCTCCTACGCCCCCCCCCCCCCCCATTGACTCCCTCTACATTCCCAGTGACTCCCTCTACGCCCCCATTATCTCCTAAACCCTAGTCATTTCCTTGACCATTCAATTCGTCAACACGCTCATCATTACCTCCCTTAGGTCCTCTACCCCTTCCACCTCTACCAACCCGTCCCCCCGTTCCTCCTCCTCCTGATTTGGCAACAGGCCGGCCAGCACTTCAGGACCTCATCCTTAGCGGCATTATCTACACAAGAGAGAACATGGGCAATGTTAGGTAAGTGGGAAGACTAACATATATATAGAACATCTTACTATATATATAACTATACACATAATACCACCTTATAGTGTCAACATCGATTTGTGTGAACGACATTACTAAGTATGAATGAGTTATGATACGCTTATAACTACGTTGGCTACTGTACTTATATTCACATCCTTTACCAGTCATACTCAAAATTGAGCTCACATATTTCAATGACTGACATAACTAAAGCACCAAACCGCGAACACGCGAAAGCAAGCAACAGTGGAACATCGTGCACATAGATCCTATATGCAACTAAATGACGGATCTTAGGTTATAGTCTAGGTCAACCCACCTAGTTCTCTATAACCTTGGATCTGATAACCAATCTATCACACCTCGACAATGGCAAAAACTTGGGAGCGCAACATAATGATCAATCATAACACAAGATACAAAATAGAGAAAACTACAATGCATAAACTTCAAGTGTTATGAAGACCTTCAACCTCGAACAACCTCGAGTGATGTCCCAAATCACAATCAAATCCATAAACTCTTACCAATCCAATAGCCCATACAAGGGTCCAAATCTAAACTTAAACCAAAATATTCCAAATACTAAAACCAAATAAAATAAACAAGCAAGACTTCACATGAAAATCCACTCGGGATGCTTCTAAGTCTGCTATCACATATCACCAACTTATTCCTCTTTCACTTCACCTGAAAATGATACTCGAAAACGTCAACAATATTGTTGGTGAGCTCGTAGGTTTGACCTTAAACCTAAAAGTTGTGCCAATATTTTAAAACAATGGAAAACAATGCAATATGACAGTGAATATATATGCAAACAACCCAAGACATAGCATCCCCGCTAGTCATGTAACACTACCTAGCAATCTCGCTAGTCAATCACCATATGTCACTTACGCACCTGAAGGGCCTAAGAGCTAGAGCACTAAATTATGGCAGGAACCTCACACATACCAGGGTAGGCTCCAATAACTACACAAATACTGGGTAGGCGTACCCATCCGATTCAAACAATCATATAAATACTAGGATAGGCGTACCCCTCCGATCCAAACAATCATGCAACGCATAATATTCACATAGCAGTCATAAGCACATATCTTGTCCCAAAAACAAAACCACATTTCACACAGTTCAATTCAAAACAGTTGAAAACACATTTGAGTATCATTTTCCCCGAACAGAAAAACAGTAAAAATGGGGCTACGAAAACTCACCTCAAGCAAGTCTTTAGCAACCAAATCTCAATCACACAAGTAAATACAACGACTACCCTCACACAGACCTAGACAAGTTACATTTTAATCATTCATTTCCAAAACAGTCTTCACGTTTGATGCATAGAGTATAGACACGTTGTACAATTACCCATATCAAGTTAGTGGTGTGATGGTTGACAACATATCCCAACAATCATATCAATCTCATTACTCAATAATACATACTTATACAATTTAGAGAAATTAGATAAGTATTATAAGTAAATATTTATAATTAATAATTATAAATATTTCTCGATAAGTCCATTCGGTAACCTTAGTCATCGTGAAATTTAATCATAATAGGGTTGAAAGGAACGTTACTCAAAAATAAACTATTATGAGAAGTTTCAAAGAAATTTATATTTTTCCTCTTTTAGTGAATTTATTAAATAATTAAATAATATTTTATTATTTAAAATCAAAATCATGTTTTTAGGTAAAAATTTCTAAGTATAAACTTTTTTACGAAATTTCGACATGACCCGTACGTTCATACAACGTTTTCCAAGGTTTTTAACCTTTATTTCAAACACTTTTCAAACTTTCGACACTTTTCTAACAAAATTTTAAAATCTCGATCTTTAACGTTTACTAAAACGTTTTTCTCAAAATATCGTTTAGTACCACTTCGTAAATATATTTCACTTTCAAAAAATCCGTCAAAACTCTTATAACGACTAAATATCGCTTATTGGGCTTTAAGGCCCAATAGGCTTATACTAACAAGTAAAACATAATCCGGACCACAATAAGCCCTCTCATTAAGCCACGTCTTAAATAGGCTTATTGGGTCGTGAGTCCATAAGCTCCACAATACATATATTAAGCTTGACAATAAGCTAATATGCTACGCATCGCATTTGGTTACCACCATAACCTATAAAAATAGTCCACGACATACGCCATATCACGTAAATAATCAAAACACATTTCCTTGTGTTTTTCAAAATAAGCCGCGAGCCATAAGCTCACAATAAGCCACGAAATAAGCCCAAAAATAAGCTATACATGCTATTATACAAAATAAGCTATTTAGCAATATATGTTTTTCAACCATCACGACCACAACATCAAACTACAAAAACCCCTTCGTTTCTTTTCTTATCCGACGCAACCAAACACCCCTTTTATATCCGTTTCGTTTCCAAAAATCGATTTTCACGATGATCAACTTGTACAACTAACATATATGCATCAATATAAACCCAAAAGGACAAACGAAATTTAAATTTGAAAACTTACAAGAAAATCTTCAAAAATTTAGATTTCGACACGAACCGGACAACCCAAACGTTGTTTAAATGAATACCCAAATACTCGTATCAACCCGGAATATCACGTTCTTGATCAAAGTTGGAAAATTTATGGTGGTTTGTGGTGGATGGTGACGAACACACACACACCCCTATGTGTGTGTTTTATTTTTTTGAAATGAAAAGAAATCTTAAAAAGTTTGGACTCCAATGCATATCAAATAAGTCAAGCATCTAATTCACCTGAGAAAAACATGCTTAAAAGTGTCAACATAAAGTTGGTGAGTTCATAGGTTTAAGTAGATGTAAATGTAAAACCCAAAACTATATATATATAGGTTTACTGTGTTACAAGTCCCGCCCATACAAGACTTGCAACGCATAAACTTACATATACAGGTTTTCTTAAAATGTGTATAGACACAAACCATACAAAATACGTTTGTTAAAATGTTGAAATCCGAGATTTGTAAAGTGTGCATGACCATTTAAATCCTTATAATAGTCACCAAAATTGTAAGTATAATGTTGGACCGCAATGTTTTCAAAGAGTATGATAATTGTAATGAGCATAATGTCTCATAATGTTTCAAGTGTGTATTGCCTAGATGCAACATAAAGTGTGACTACGATTATTCCCCTAAGTTCATGAAACTACGACGTAGACGTATAAGTATGCCACTTTATTCAAGGCACGGTAAATGTTCATGTGTATTTCATGCTGGCCCTGAGGCTCCAAGCTAGTCGTGATCCAACATGGTATAACGTTCGTTAGTTCGATCTCGAACTAGTGAGAGCTAATCACCCGAACGGGGGTTGTTAATCCCCAATAGATCTATTTTATAACACTCGCGCTTACCCTCCAAGTAATTAATAGTTCATGCAACCTAAGCTAATCCGTAATCATTTGAATAAAAGTAAACTTGTTGTGTCCATAAGTAAAGTGAGTATGTAATCGAGTTTGTAATCAACCATGTAAATGAGCTTGTAATGCGTATGTAAACACTTTTGTAAATGTGTATGTAAACGAGTAGATGATCCAGTTGTAAATGAAATCAAGTATGTAAAAGAGATTGTAAATGAATATGTAAACAAGTTGTATCGAGCATGTATTCTCCCCCGAGATTTGTAAAGTAAGGGGGTGTTTCTTTTTTGCTTAATGTCTTGAATAGAAAATTTCCTTAACCCAACAGGTGAAAAGATTTGTTTCTTTTTTGCTTAACACAAAGGGAAATCCTAGATGTAAAAGAGTGTTAAAAAGGTAGGTGTTTCCATCTAGGATGCTTTTATCACAAAAAAATTACCCTATTTTTTATTAATCTCTCTTCTCCACAAATATCCCAATTGTTGTATCATCTTCCACATCTACCTTCTATGTCAACCAACATAACTCCATTGTCATCTTCACTCGGATCAGCCGGCTTCACCACCGAGTCTTCATCTCTGCACCTTTTATCCCTTCAACAGATTTTTCATGTCGGGTTCATAATTTCATCTTTGTTTTTATGTGTATAGATCTACACAAAAATTATTGGTATTTTCTCTATTATTTTTTTTATTTTAGATGGTCTTAAATACATATCATTGGATCTGTTGATGGTGCTCTTCATCCTGTGTTTTTGTTTTTGGATGTTTGTAGTAATTGAAGCTTAATTTTGTTTCTTTTTTGCTCGATCTTGGATTTTAAATTGCTACACAAGATCATTTGTTTAGTTGAAATTGATTGGATTCTAAGGCATTACTACATGATTTAAGTATCTTCTTATCACCATTAGATGCAAAAGTCTTCAAGTATTTGTTCTTTTTTTCTATGGGAGTTTGAAATTCAAAATTTCAAATTACTAGTAGCATAATTTTGATTTAGGTTAATTTGTTACTGATTCTGGCTCAAATGTGTAAAACAAGAATTACATATTGATATAAGAAATAAGAGTAAACCGGACATTAATGTTTTTTAAGATGGATATTTAGGATGAAAAAGAAACATGTATATGTTCAAATGGTCCTTACTCCAAACATCATTATTAATCCAAACAGGAAAAAAAAAGAAACAGCCCCTAAGTATAAAACAAGTGAAAGAGGGGCTATAAACTCACCGTAAGTGAATGATTGATTATCTAAATCAAATAAGTGAATCGTCTCGGCAATCCGAATGCAACCTAGTTAATTGTAGGTCGTATGAGCATAATGTATTTTATATAAATAAAATATCACATGTTATATAGTTACACCACCACCTAATAGTTTTCGTTTAATTTTAAAAGTTGAAATAATAATTAAATCGTACTTTGTTAAATAAAGGTATATGTATTCGTATCCGTAAAGAAAATATTATTTTTCGTTCAACAATGTTAAAAATATATGATTTAATATTTTTATTGATTATGTAATGATACTATATAATTAATTTAATTGGTTTGTAAAATAATGTATAAAAGTGAAAATAGTGCACAAGGTTTTATAAACCTCGTATCTTTATCGTTTTAACTCTGTTTTATGCGTTTCTTGTGTCCACGGTTTCGTATTAAGAAAATCTATCAAAATATTACATTTATTATATGGTTAAGTATTGTTATGAACAGTAACAGTTTATAAAAATACTTTTTTATAACTTTAATTATTGAAATCGTATTTTAATTGTATCTCGCTCGTTTTAGTTCGGTTTTTAGTGATTCCTATGTCCACGTATTTGTAATTAAAACCTCTATTTAGGAAAATTAATTCCCAACAGTTTACTGTCGTGAACAGTAACATATTTTTATAAATTTACTTTTATAAAAATACTTTTTAACTTAAACTTGTAAATAACGTATCTCCTTTATTTTAAATTCGTCTTTTGAGTTTCTTACATGTTTGGATTCCTCATGACAAGTACTATATTTATAAAATATTTCCCTTAATTTATCAGATCTGAAACAGTGAAGATTTTTATAAAATAACTTTTATAAAAATACTTTTATACATTTAATTAGTGTAAACTTAAAAATGTCATATCTTTTTCGTTATAGCTCGGTTTTTCAAGTTCTTTATATGCTTACGATCCTTGTAATGTGTACTAATTTAATAAAATATAAAATATATACTTTGTTTTTTGAATTGCAACAGTAGGTATTAAAACAGTTGGTATGATTATGTTTCATAAATTAGGTTTTATAAATCCATTTCTTAAGAAATCTTGTACTAGTCTTTTACCATACTTTCTACCATGATTCTTACATATGTTAGGTCCTATACTTAGTCCATAGTGATTGTCCAAGTGAATAACAAGTTCTCATGATCTTTTATACATAAACTTGTAATTAAAACTTTCCACACAATTTTATTTACAATCTAACCATATAAATTATTTAGTACTTATATTAAGTGTGTACTTATATTTTAAACATTATTTCACCATATATAGATATAAATTCGAACCTTGTATAGCCTTGCAATATTTCATAAGTAATAAAAATAAACCTAGGTGGTGTTTAACATATATAACAAGCATGTACACATAATTAAATGAATGAATGGAAATGTTAAACTTTAAATAGACCTTATAGAAGTGAAGTAGGATCAAGAACACAAGCTTACACTTAGGATTAAACCTTATAAATCAAACCCAAGATCCAAACCCTAATGAGAAAACCTTAATTTCTTTTCTTGTATACTTCTTGTTAAACCAAAACCCAAGCTTCCAATACTCTTGAATGACCTTAGATATACTTAATATCAATGCTTTAACACTTGGAATACTTGTAGAATAAAAATTATATGAAACCCTAAATAATCAAAAGTGAGCCGTGGGTTTTTGTTTTAGAGGAGAGAGTTTTGTGAGTTTTGCTAGTGAATTATGAGAGTGTATGTGTTTATATAAGACTTGCCTTATATAGTATGTTTGTTAGGAAACAACCCATGGTTTACTAGATGGTTTAGGGTACACCTTGTAAGAGTTTGGAAGTGCTCTCCTTCTCCCAAGACTCATACACGGCTCAAAATGGGTGTTAGGTACCATGATGTGCCAATATCTAGATACATAGGATGCAAGGTACTTGTTATGGGGTTTAAGAAAGGTACTAGTGGGTTTAAGTGACTTATTTCTTGTGTTAAACACTTGGATCCGGTTCTAGGTAATATAAGAGTAGGAAATGAATTAATTTTTATGTATTGGGTATAAAAGTGGGTGTTTGTTTGAGTATAGATGGGTATTGGTGCTTCCGGGTATGCCTAAATGCATTTTATTGCGAAATGCAAGCGTTTTACGTAACCAATAAAAATAAAATATAAAAAGTTATAAATTATACTCATAATAATTATATAACACTTGCTTGACGTAAACTTTTATTTGTTTGATGTCCGTTTACGTTGAATGTTGATTTTTAGTTTACGCGATTTAAGCTAAACGGTTGAAATTAAAAGTAAACGCGTAAAAGTTTAAAATGAATAGTTGGATACTTATTGACGTAAAACGATGTGAAAATGCGGATTGTTACAGTCTCTCCATGTTAAAAGAATTTCGTCCTGAAATTCGGATTGAGTTGTAATGAGTGCTAAAACACACATCATTTGTACCCCGTTAAACACTATTAATTAGACTAAAAATGATAAAATGCACTTAATTATATTGCAAATATGTTTGTTTGGTATTTTTATGTCTTGCTGGTAAAAATGATTGAAAACGAGAATGATCAAGCTCAATTTGGTCAAGTCTAATTATTACTCAAGCTAAGATGAAGTCGTGAAAAGTCCCCGAGCATACCAGTAAAAAAAGCACGGAAAAACAATTCCAACGGTGCCCTCGGATATTATAGGGCCAGCCCGTAACCCACTTAATGGGCCGGGCCAGCCCGTTATGATCTTAGTCCATTATTAATCATCAAAGCCCACTTTAGACCCAAATCAAAAATGTGGAATATGATGTATATATATGGTTATGACGTCACTTGCACGTGACAAGGAATTAAATCAAATGAAGGCATGTGCTATCCCACTCAACTTATGTAGGGCGTATGATTGTAGGACACGTGGCGGATCAAAAGTGATATATCTTTATTTCATTTCAAATTGGCAGCATATAAAAGAATGAATCGTACGAACCATAATCAATGCGTATGAATGAAGCCATGAGAAGAGCCACGTGTCACTCGTCCACCAGCTGGATCTATTTTTATGCAGCTCATGATCCGAGGGCATACCTTTCCAAGCCAATGATTGGCTGAGTTATTACTCAATGATTGGGTCTAAATTTACAACATTACCCTTTTTCCCCTATAAAACACCATCCGCTCCCCTCATTTTTGAACACTTAGGCTTTTAGTTTTTCTTAGTTTAGCTTTTTAGTTTTAGCTTATTTTCATTTTAGATTAGCTTATTTTCGATTTCTGGCTTATTGTAACTCGTTTTAATCTTCAGCTTATTGAGATATTGTACCAAGTATGTTTTGAGCTTAATGGAAATCATGGTTTGCTTATTATTTTTGCTTACTTGTTAATTTACTCACTTCGCATATGTGCTTATCCATTAAGCTACTTTCGTTAGCTTATTTGCTCAGCTTAATCTTTCAAATCTACTTAAAAGCTTGTAGATCTAATCCTATAAGCTCACACAAGCTTATTTGATTCCATCTCATAGTTTTTAAGCACTTTTCAAAATAATAAGCTCAAATAAGCTCGGATATAGCTTACTATTGTGCTTATATTGTCTTTGTTTTGTTAGAAGCTCTTATTTTCTGTTAAGATTAGTTTCTAAATAGTTTATTTGGTTTAGAATGAGCTTAAACTGCTAGATCGAACTTTTGTGAACTAATTTGCTTATTCGAATTGTTGTTTGAAGCGTTTATGTGCTTTTAGCTTTTTCAAAGTCCTTGTTGCTGATCTAGTTTGCTTATTCAACTAGATGAATGCTTATTTGGTTTGCGTTTTGGCTCATTTAGTGTAGATCTCATTATAGCTTATTTTTCTTTTAGCTTATTATCGTTGATTTTTGCTTATCTAGTTCTCATTTCATTTGGGAAAATCTTTTCTCGTAGGTCTAAATGCACTAGCTTATTTAGGGAAATAGCTTATTCGTATGCACTTATTCGAACCTCAGCTTAATTGATAAATTGTTTTCCATTTAGCTTCTTATTTGCGTTCGGTTTGTAAGAATTAATTTGGGTTGCGTTTGATTCTTTGGGCTTTGTTTGTTACTGGTTTGTTTGATTTACTTGGGCCCTAGCTAGAAATTAGGCCACGTTAATCTTTTAGGACTCGTTTGGATTTATGGTTAGTAGTCAGACTTAAATTCATTTGGGTCATGCTCGTTTGTGAAATAGAATAGAAAGTTGGAATGTTTAAAAGTAATATAAAATTGTGTTTATGCTTTGTTTTGTGTTTTGACTTTGGTACCGGTCTACTCATGAGGCGCGGAGCTTATGGGTTTATTTATCTAGACCGAATTTGATTATTTGCTTTAGCTAAATAAATTGGGTGGTATTCGTTTAATTGCGGGTCTTCAATACGGTTCCATTTTCTATCATTTTTCAATACATTAGTGTAGCTTAGTTTAAAATGTTTTGCTTTGCTTATTTTGTCATTATGAGTAGCGAGTAGTTTAATTAGTGCTTGTTAAGTGATATAGTGATTTGGGAATTAAGAGTGGATTTAAAAAAGGGTTTAATTAAATAAATTATTTAATAATCTTCGATTATTTAGATTTATAGTTTGAATGTTTCAAAAGGCAAAAGTGGTATAGTAAACAAATTTATATATATATAGTATTATTCCCGTGGAAATTCTTTCCAAAATACTTCTCAAACAAGAGAAATATAAGGTAAAAATCTCACTAAAGAAAACACAATATGTATATTTTTATCCGGGAAGAGTACAAGTGTAGTAACAAGAAGCACAACTAAAATTGAAAGGATTTAACAAGAACTTATTTCGACTAAAATGAACAGTGACTAAAGAGAAAATTACAAGAATAAAACTGAACTCTAAAAAAAACTAAAACTAACTAACTCTTTTCTGAATGCTTGAGCTTCTTATTTATAGAGAGAATCCATGAGAGGATGAGAAACACGCTCATTGACA